>BPLQ01015187.1:832548-867806 GCA_021605075.1 Caerostris darwini | reverse complement strand
TGTAAGAACAAAACATCGAACAGCAATCTCAAAAAAAAAAAAAACCAAAAAAATTTTTTTTTTAAAAAAAATTTTTTTTTCTTACAAAAAAAAAAAAAAAAAAAAAAAAAAAAGTAAATAAATAAAAAAATAAATAAATAAATAATTGTTTTTTTCTATATCTACACATCCTGTTAATATTAATTGATAAAAAAATTCCTCATTTCTATAAAAACAACAGATCTGATCTGAAAAGATATTCTTTAGATTCGGCTGTTTCATTTTCAAATTTATTTTTATTCCCGGATTAAAAAACTCGTATACTTACTTCTTTTGGTACTCGTATCCATGTCTGTAAGTTGTGCACCCATAATGCTCTGCTTAAATGACCTTGACGTACAGTAGTGGTTTGCCTCCCACCAAGCCTGAGTCGTTTGCTTGTCTGGTGGATAAGGGAAAGGGAGGAAATTAGCATACCATTTTTTACGGTTCTCGGAATATATTTTTTTTATGGCAGTGCATTTTTGTTTCTCATTTTATCAAAGATAGCAGTTAACAATTATATACTAAAAAAAGTCCTTTTAGATCTCTAATCTTTATTTCTTTTCTTCTCTAAGAATATTTTATGACCAAATTATCCTTTCATTTATTTATTTTTATAGGGAAATTTTTTTTTAGGCAACTTATCAATAGCTCATATTTTAACCAACTATAAGCCTAGAATCACTTTTTAATCGATATATTTCACTTTAATGAAATGGACAGAAAATGAAATAAAAAAAAAGCCACTTAAAATTCCTAAGTTTCATTCGTTATTTTATTGTTTTTTTAACTTATAGCTCAGAATATCTAATTGTAATATCATATACATGATCTATGTATATTATCTATATTATTCCTTTTATATTTCCATTATTTTATATAAAAAAATCAGTTCTCTTGACATTGTATCTCATACGGTTACACTTTTCCTGCATTTCAGAAACTGTTAGAATCTTATTAAGGCCAATAATAGTTTTTAAATTATTTTGATTTACAATAGTCTTTAAATTTTAAGCAGATAAATTTTAAAAACAAATAATTAAACAAAACATTGGCCAATTTTAAATAATTATAATATGCATAAGTAATTACGCACTAATCATTATTACATTGTTGTGTCAACTTAGTTTTCATAAAAATAATATAAAAAGTGTGAAGATCCAATTCTTTGTATAATAATTAATATGATGTATATGACGTGGTAGTAACAGGAAAATAACTAAAATATAATTATATAATATATATATAACTAAAATATAATTGTTATAATTAAACAAGTTTTATATTTTAGGAAAATAACATACATTATAATTAAACAAGTTTTATTGAGATACAAAATTGAATGCAGTAATTTCTACAAAAAAATTATTTAACATAATACACCATAATCTCATCTGAATAGAATATTTTATATTTCTACAAATTAACAATCGATTTAAATTAAATATGGCGTTATAACATAAATATGAAAAATGTTTTTAAAAAAATGATCTAATCAAAAAACAAACATTAAATAAAAAGTTATATACCTGAAATAAATATAAAAAGAGATGTTTTTCATTCCGAATAGATGATTTTATTTTAAAAAAACCTTTTTTTTTTTTCCTTTCCCAGTTTTTACAGAATATTCTGATTTCGTGCAAACGATTTTATAGTAACAGATTATAAAGTTATAATAAAGTCAGAAATTCGAGAAAGGGATATAAAGGAATATAGATTGATCAAAAGTTACAAACTTTAGTTATTTATAATTAATTAAAAACAAATTAATCAAAAAAACTTTAACTATTTTAATATTTACGTACGTTTTTTGCGGGATTGATCATTTTTTTTTTAATCAGTTTTTTCTAAAATAAAATAGGTTAATATTTTCCTATTCAAAATACTATCAACGAGAAATTTGTGTCCAAATCAAAGGAACCACCTACTCTCTCTCTCTCTCTCTTTTTTTTTTTTTTTCCAATTTCTTAGAACACTAATCGTAGAATCATTGACTCGTGACGTAATGAAAGTGTTTGAAAAAAATGTGTTCTATTTTCTAAATAATTATTTCAAATTTATTGCTCAGTAATTATTGTATAATTATTTCTATATTGATGAATGGCAACAAATAAGTAAATGAATGAAATCTGAGAATAAAATAAACAGAGAAAAAGAATGTATCTAAAGAATAAATTTTTTTTTGTTTGAAATTATAATGTTCTACTATATTTTTAAAGAATATTCTTCAAATAATTGTTAAAATTAGAATTATTAGGCAAAATATCATTATTTATTATTATTAGGAAGAATTAGAATTATTATTAAATTAGAATTATATAAATATCTTTATATATATGAGCATTAATTATATAATAAATATCTATAGAACTATTAGGCATATATATATATATATATTAATAATAATTATATAGTTTAATTTCTCTCATAAATTAAATTGTGCTAATTTAGAAATTTTTAAGAGTACAGAAAAATCTCAATTTAGACTTTTAAATTTTGCCTTTTTTATCCCGACTATTACTGAACATTGGATATTAGTATTTTTTATGTATATTGCGCCATTAACAATAAATAGAAAATAATAATAATAATAATAATAATTTATAATTTTGAGCAAAATTCCTTCAAAATTCATATATTAATGCATTTTAATTACATTTATTGATAATAAAATTAATAGTTATGAAAAATCGATCATTAAAAATAAAAAATTAATAATTGCAGCACAAATGCGAACATTAAGTTAAATATTTTTCGTTATAGTCTCATTGAATTATCGACATAAAATAAAAAAAATTAGAATTAACCCTGAGGAAGTTAATAATAGAAACATAAAAGTCTTTAACTATGTATATCACAAAGTACTAAAATTTTAAAAGAAAGCTTAGTAGCATATGATTGAGATAACAGTTAAGTAGACCAAATAATGTTCAGTGTGCGATACTACGAATTAAACCCAACTTTATCCTTCCATTTTCTATCTGCCATTGTTCACAAATGTCCGTTATACCCGTTACCCATGGGGGCAGATGTTCCTACAGATCCGCTTACCCTCTACTCGGGCTTTGTTCTCTTGGACCGCTCCAGCGGAAGTACCCAGAATTCCGCCTTTTGAATGACTCAGAACGTTTGATTTGCACCTGTCGTATAGTTAAGTGACTCGTGCAGAACGACAACCACATATAACAGTTTCGTACCGCTCATGCTTTATTGCTGCTATTTCTGAGGAAAATTTTTTGTGTCTTTTGAACATATTTGCCAAATGTTATGTAAGGCAATATTTTTAGAAATGCAGTAGTAGTAGTATAATTGTAAATTCCTTATCTTTTTTTTTTATCTCAGGAAATGTTGAATTTTTTCTTAAATAAATTTTTTTTATTAATAAATGTAACCATATTATTGTTTTTCATTTTTTTTTTCTTTCAATTTTGAATACTTCTAAATTTACTTGTATTTTATTCAAATATTTAAAAATTTAATTTGTTTACCAAATTTAATCGCTTAATAATTCCGTTAGTAAACTTTTAATTTAATTTATTCTTTCTATAGAAATATTTAAATTTTTCGAAATTTAAATTTAAGATTAATTTCTTGACCTATTAATCCTATGACAGCATATTTGCAATATTTACAATAAATAAGAATGCGTATATTTTTTTTTACCCGTATTGCAGTCAAATTTTAAATTCTAAAAAGAAATATTTTAAAAAAGGGCATTTTTTTTTTTTTTTTTTTTTTTTTTTTTTTGGGGGAAAAATATTTTTTTTTGCGCTGAAAAGAATTATTGACTAAGTTGAATTTGTAGCAAATGCTCAAAAAATTGAAATTTAACAGAAAAAGAACTGAATTAAAAAAGAAAAATTAATCTATTTAAAAGAATAACCAGACGTTCTTGCTTCGAATAAACGTAAATATACGAATATTTTCCATTATGTTTCATCAAAATGTATTCCAAAATAGTTCATAAAATGTAAATATTTGATGAATATCCTAAATTGTGTGGTGTGGTTTTTTTTTTTGTGGGAGGCCAAAGAAAATTTTACTATGATTTCCTCAGAAAGATATTTAACGTTTCGATATCCTCCTTTCCCAATTACAATGCAGTTTCTCCACTGAGTCACAATATCTCTTCCAATTGTTTTTGTTTCTATTGTTTATTTTTTATTACCTTTTTGCAAATTATAATAATAATATAAAAAAATTATATATGCATAATTTTTTTTATTAATTAAAAAAATAAAAATAATTTATAAATTCTTTTTTTAATAAATTAATAATAATAATATATATATATATATATATATTTTACTCTTTTTCTATCTAATCAATGGGTTTAAAGCTTAAGAAACTTCTCTCATTCCCAAAGCGGGAGATAGAGGTGGCTATGCAACTAAGGCTCTCCGTCAATCTGGCAAATCATCATCATCTGAAAGATATTTATTAAAAATATTTGCTACATTAATTTTTTTTGTATACTGCAGCTAATTACATTAACGGAAAATATAAGTTTCATATAGATAACTTTTCCCTAAATTTTAAAACTAAAAGTTGCATATTGTATAATACGAAATTAAATCAGTAGCTTAAATTTTAATGTACTTATTATTAAATTTTGTTAAGAGATGTATTTTAATACTTGTAACTTGCTAATAATTTTTTTTTTTACTTCTTTAATAATTTATAAAATAATAATAAATATTACAAAGAATTCCGGAAATGTCAGGCATACTGAAGCCCATGAAGAGCCGAATGCGTCTCTTGTGTACATTAACGATACAGTAGGAATAAAAATAAGAAAATAAAGGTTTCGGAAATCTCGAAAACAAGTGACAGTTCCAACTCTGCTAATCCATCACAAAAGAAAGACCAGCGGTGACAGTTCACAAATTTTCTAAATTCGCAAAAATTTGAAGATCACCATTCCGAATATTTACTCTATCACTTCAAAAATTCTCATCCATAAATTTCATGTTTTACATTACGAAAGTATATATATCTTTTACAAAAGTGTTTACTTCATCTTCTGAAATATGAATATATCTATCTGAATATATATATATATATATATATGAATATATCTATCTGAATATATATATATATATATATATGAATATATCTATCTGAATATATATATATATATATATATGAATATATCTATCTGAATATATGTTGTTGTTGTTTCTTATCCCACTTGGCTGACCAAGCCCACGAGCCCATATGGACTCATGATTGAAGGGGATGGAAGCAGCTTCTGTTGTGATGGAGCACCCGTAGGTAGAAGCCTGACTTTTGCTCCGTGACGCTCTTACAGTCATAGAAGACCGGGACCTACGGCTTAAAGTGGATTCCGAACCACTACAAACATCCATGGCACCGCCGGGATTCGAACCCGAAACCTGTGACACCGAGCGCTAGACACTCGGCCATTCAGGTCCCAAATTTGCCAACGGCACGCAGTGTTCCCAGGTGGTCACCCACCCAAGTATTAACCGCGCCCAATGATGCTTAACTTCGGTGATCTAACGAGAACCGGTATATTCAGCATGGTACGGCCGTTGTATATATATATATATGAATATATCTATCTGAATATATATATATGAATATATCTATCTGAATATATATATATATATATATATATATGAATACATCTATCTGAAATCTGATAACATCTACTTATTCATCTCTGAAATAAGTAGGCTTAAAAAGTTCATATGATTTAATTAGGTAGTGATAAAATGCAACATATTTAAGAGGACTGGGTGATGCTTTCTTTCCAATTTTACGCTTATGCTGCCATTTTGTTGGAAGGGGAATTGAGGGTTATCATATCTCATAGTGAGCTTCCAAAAATTTTATGTTGTAGCTCAGAAAATTTCAATGGTATATATTGAATCCACAATCATGCCTCGGGAAGGTTTACCTTTGTTATTTAAATGCGCGGGCTGAAGTCACGTACTTTGCCAAAGAGATGCAGGAACTTCATGTAGACGAGTTCAAGTCAATAATGCAAGATTGGAATTATGGTTGCTACACTTTCAACTAAATTGCATCCTCTAACTAGAAGACAGGACATTTTCGCCTATACGTTCCTGTACATATTTTATTTTATTTGTCCGAACTAATCCCTTAAGTTAGTCAGGTACTCTTTACGTTCGCTCTGCATATCAATTTCAATGTGTGAATCCAGAATTGCTGAGACAAGGAAAAGGGAAAACCAATGAAGGGGTATATGAGGTTTTTCTTTATTGTTATTTACTATTACTATTAATTTAATATTAAAATGCAAGATATTAAGCGGACTAGGTGATATTTTCTTTCAAATTTTTTGTCACAATTTTGCTGGAAGGGGAGGGACAGGGTGTTAGAGACTGTAAATACGTTTCATACACTGCTTCCTCCTTGTTCTACGAAAAACGACATTTCTTTGAAAAATAAATTGCGTACATATATTTTTATTAAACATTTTGTTAACACTTCAAGCATATAATCTCATAGAAGAAGTGATGGTTTCAGAGAAGATTATCAGTGGAAAGCGAATTGCATTTCCGTGTCGTAACGAAACAAAACTGCAAAAATTCTCATCAGCTAGCCTGATTGCCAATACGAAACATTCACACACGTTATTTCTGAAAGAAATGACTGCAATGCACATCCCATCGACCAAGGGACGGCCTGGTGGGCAATTGGCACTGCTTCAGGTTCGAATTCTGGAGATGCCATGGTTGCTTATTAGTGGTTCGGAATCCACATTAAACTGTAGGTCCCGGTCTAATTAGCCTAAAGGGTACAAAAAGTGACCGTAGAGCGACAAACCAATCTACACTTCAAGGAAAGCATTCTTTAAAGCAAATTTTCCTGAAAAACAATAACATATTTATATTATCATTGAAGCATGAAAAGTTCATTACATATATATATGCATATTATAAAAAACTATGAGCCCATTTTTTTCCCCCTTAACTAAAGTTGAAATACGAAAAATGTCTTTGATGGTGGAATTAGAATTTTCTGCTTACAAAAATATTTAGTTAATTAATTCATTAAACACAATTTTGAAATGGAATCTAGAGAAAAAAAAAATTATGATTTACTTGTGGTATATAAAACATTTAGAATTAAACATTTTGCATGGCTATTGAGAGAGATACAAATATATACTAAATAAATAATTTATTAAAATCAGGAGTCTATGTGAACTAAACTTTTGTTTGTTTCTTGTGTGTAATATAAATAAGAAATAGTTATACATATAAATATCTTCGAAAAACACCCCTCGCTTTTTTTCTCACTTGCTCATGCAAATACATTTAATAGTAAGAAATTCAACAGTAATTTTTACATCCTCAAACTGGCAGCAGAAAACCGAAAAAACTTTCATACTGCCAGTTTAGTAGCTTAAACCTTTCATACCACGAAATATAGACTAGTCCCTCTCAAAAGTCCATAAAGAAAATAATTCTTTGATTTTTTTCGTATATGTGTGTAAAAGCAGCTTTGGTGCATTTTGGGTAATGTTGGGTCTGTTACACTATCCTCTAGTTTTAATAATCAATCAAGAAATCAAAAGCCTCCAATAAATAACTCAAAATAAAAATAGATAAAAACCTTTAAATATTCCCAGCATTTCTAAAAAATCTATATATACATTGAATTATTTATGTTTTTAGGATGGAAAAAAAAAACAACTGCAAATTCATTTTCATATCATCCATTTTCATATTGCTACTAAATTATCTAACTTACTATTATTAAATTTTCACATTTAATTTAGAATTTCCTTTGACGAAGAAATAATTTATTTTGAAGACAAGAAAACGAATTGAAAAAAAAAATAAGAAAAAGAACACGATTTCTTTATTTAATTTCTCATTTTTCATTCAACTACTAAATTTATTAATGATCCATTAATAATTTAGTTCTTCGGCAAATTTATTACTCTTATACCAGCCATCGATTCCTGTATTTAAATGGAGAGGATGGCAATATCAACGAATGCTTTCTTTTGAAATGAGGAAAACAGGATGTTCTTTTTTGTGTTCCGAAAAATATTTTTTATTTGTTTTTCAATAAAGAAGGTATTCGTTAGCAATTCATGAATGCATTAATAAATAATAAAAAAATACTCATTGCTTAATATGTAGCATTATTTTTAGAATTATTTATTCTATTTTTCCGTACTGAAATTTTATTTTTTCATTGATAATTATCGTTTGAGCAACTGAATAGAATGGTAACTTGCAGTTTATCCATTCTTTTCATGGTAAAGAATGTGCTTTTAAAATTGAAATTGTAATACTTATCTCAATTATATTATATTTGCATAATAATAATGACTTTTTTAGAAATATTTCTGCAAAATTATAAAATATATCATATGATGTTTACATTAAAATTAGTTCAATGCATGAATATACAATTTTACAATCACATTTTTACATTTTGCAATTGCCTGACTCATGACTCAGTGGTAACGAGCGCTGCTGGTGAGCATTAGAACTGAAGTCCAATCCGCTGGAGGCATTGTTATAGACACTGTTTCAAAAAGCGAGGAGACTCGATAGTATTTGTGATGTTCAGCAAGTCACCAAGCACTCCGACTCGTTAGTCGGACTACCTGGTGGGAGATTTCCGGGTTTACTCCCATACTATGCGGAGTAGTTCCCCCTAAGAGTAATCCCGGAAGGCACTATCCTCCTTCTTCAGCGTCAAGGAGCCAAATCAGACTTCTACCTACGGGTGGCCATCACAACAGAAGTTGCCCTTTTCCTTCCCTCCTTCCATGAGACCACACGGGTTCATGGACTTGCACTTGCTATCTACCAAGTGGGATAAGGGAAAAAAAAAAATGATAAAAGACGTCCACCTATAAACAAATGGGTCGTATTTTTTATTATTATTTTTTTATTATTATTATTATTTTTTTTTTATTATTATTATCTTTTTTTAGCATTAAATAGTGTTGATTTCACTCTAAATCATGAAATTTCAAAATATGTTGGAGAAAATGATATAATAAATTATATAAAATCAAAGAGAATTCTATTTCTAAAGCAGGTAGAGAGAATGAACGATAGCAGAGGCACAAAGAAGATTTTCAAGGGGAAGTGCCAGGGCCAAAGAAAAAACGGAAGGACAAAAAAAGAAATTGATGGATGGCTGAAATGGAAAAGGATCTGAAGAACCTAAAGATCACAAATTGGCAAAACCAAAGCTCGAGACAGACGACTTTGGAGCCACATTGCTAGGGAAGCCATAGTACAACGTGGACTGTAGAGCCGGAGAGTTAGTTAAATTTCATTCTAAATGCATCCCAACTTACAAAAAAAAAATTTTTTAAGAATTAAATTGTATTAAATTAAAAAAAAAAAATCTGCTTCTGAATAATATATAAATTATTTTTTAATGTTGCAATATTTTATTGGATATTGATAAATTATAAGCAGGAAAAAATAACAAAGAAATATTTAATTAAATCGGAAGTAAGAGATTACCTCAAATATTGTTTTTCAGCGTAAATATAACACCTCGAAAGATTTATCGGATAAACCAGAAATTTGATTAAACTGTATAACTAGAAATTATTAAAAGCTCGAGTGCTCGTGCATGTAAAATGCCAGTGCAGTCAAGGTTGAAATCTGAATCGTTTTATAATAAAAAGCTCTATAAATAGCAAATATGTTTTTCTTCCAATGCAGAGACATTATCAAATGCTTACCATAAAAATGAAACGCTTGTAAGCTACTTTAGAATCGTAACCTCACTGTGGTGGGTATCTCCTCTAGTAACATACCAATTTGGTACAAACCCTACCATTCAGAGGCATGCATATGCAACCTCCATTCACTTCTTCAAACCAAGCAAAAGGATTTATTAGTCTACAGATTTATCATGCCCATGTCTGTTTTAGATAAGGAGACTTGTATCCTAGTTATCACTTATGTTTCGAAATGAGCTTCCCAGTGCAGGCACCTAACATAGGCAGCACCAGGCTGGACAAGAACTTCAAATAAATATAAATTATTAGATTGGCAAAATTCGTCGTTATTGTACTGACAATCTATAGACAAGTCTCATTGCAGAGCGAGGTAACGTTATAAACACAGGACTTCTGAAAAGGGAGAATTACAGGGCTTAGAGAAAACAATATTTCTTATGGAAAAATCACAGAGTGTATTAGGATTCTAATACAGTTACAAGTATATCATTTATTCTTCTTCTTTACTGGCATTACAGTCTTGTACAGGCTTGCGCCTCCAACACAACTGCTCTCCGTCTGTCTCGCTCCAATATCAATCTCTTCCAGTTAATAATTTTCAGTTATTTAAGATCTTCTCGGACACTATCAATCCACTTTCCCTTGGTCTTCTTCTCTTCTTATTGTTGAACAATTTACATAAATCATTTTAATAATGTATCCCTCATCTCTGCGATGTACATGTCCGAGCCAGCGGATTTTTTTGTGATTTGATATATCTCACAATGTCTCTATTTTTAATTAGGTGTTCAATTTCTTTGTTTGGTCTTCTAATCCATATATTATTGTCAACTCTTTGTCAAAACTTTTTCTCAAAATATATCATTTATTAAGTTGATAAAATTTATCGTCATTGTACTGACAGTCTATAAGCAAGTCCTATTGCAGAGTGATGTAACATTACACTGAAGTGACAAAAGTCATGGGATAGCAATATGCAAATTTTCAGATGGCAGTAGCATCGCGTAGAACAGGTATAAATGCGCAGTGCTTTCGCAGAGCTTTCATTTCTCTTCAAGTTATTCGTGTGAAGAGGTTTTGACGTGATGATGACCGCACGACGGGAATTAACAGACTTTGAACGCGGAATGTTAGTTGGAGCTAGACGCATGGGTCATGCCATTTCGGAAATCGTTAGGGAATTCAACATTCCCAGATCCACTGTGTCAAGAGTGTGCCGAGAGTATGAAATTTCAGGCATAACATCCCACCATGGACAGCGCAGTGGTCGACCGCCTGCACTTAACGACCGAGACCGGCGACGTCTGCAAAGAGTCGTAAATTCTAACAGACAAGCAACACTGCGTCAAATAACCGCAGAAATCAATGTGGGACGTACAAGGGACTTGTCTGTTAGAACTGTGCGGAGAAATTTGGCTTTCTTGGGCTATTCCAGCAGAAGACCGACTCGAGTGCCTTTACTGACAGAACGACATCGCTTGCAGCGACTCTCGTGGGCACGTGAGCATATCGGTTGGTCCCTAGATGAATGGAAAACCGTGGCCTGGTCCGATGAGTCACGATTTCAGTTGGTAAGAGCTGATGGTAGGGTTCGAGTGTGGCGCAGACCCCACGAAGCCATGGACCCAAACTGTCAGCAAGGCACTGTTCAAGCTGGTGGTGGCTCCGTAATGGTGTGGGCTGTTTTTTCATGGCATGGACTTGGTCCTCTGGTGCGACTGGACCGAACATTGACTGGAAATGCTTATGTTCAGCTACTTGGAGATCACTTGCAGCCATTCATGGACTTCATGTACCCAAACAACGATGGGATTTTTATGGATGACAATGCGCCATGTCACCGGGCCACAACTGTTCGCGATTGGTTTGAAGAACATTCTGGACAATTCCAACGAATGATCTGGCCACCTAGATCGCCCGACATGAATCCCATCGAGCATTTATGGGACATCATCGAGAGGTCTGTTCGTGCCCAAAATCCTGCACCATCAACGCTTTCACAATTATGGACGTCTATCGAGACAGCATGGCTCAATATTCCTGCAGAAGACTTCCAACGACTTGTTGAGTCCATGCCACGTCGAGTTGCTGCACTTCGCCGGACGAAAGGAGGGCCGACACGATATTAAGAGGTATCCCATGACTTTTGTCACTTCAGTGTATGAACAAGGGACTTCTGAAAAGAGAGAATTACAGGTTTGGTTTGGTTTGCCCTCTATGGTGATTTTTTGCACACTTTTGACTAATTAGATCCGGACTTACACTTTAAGTGGATTCTGAACCACAAACAAACATGCCACCGCCAGGATTCGAACCTGAAGTTTGTGGTACCAAAGGACAGAGCGTTAGCCAATTGGTCATCAGGCGAGAATTTTCTTATGGGGAAATCACAGTGTATTAGGATTCTAAAACGGAACTGAACTAATAAAAGATTTACAGAAATAGAAGACACATTTGGCACGTATACCGAAATTGAATCGTTCAATAACCTTGTACCTTTGACGTAACAGCAGAGAACAGTGACATCTGACAATGTTTGCCAACACTGATTATTGACAATTGCTACAATGATTTCGTAGTTCAGCATTGTAGCTTATGATTTGGGATTATCTCCAATCATTAATTGCTGGGATGCGTGGAACTTAGAGGACTGAATGTAAGCAATTCATGAGCTTAGAGTAAATAAAATGGAACATTATTTTTAAATAAATTAAGATATTCATAAGCTTGATGTAGCAACTGTATAATCTAAATATTTCAGTGAAAACATTACAAATCTATTTGATTTTTTTTCATAAAAGGGGTATAAAAAAGTCTGAAAGATTAGGCTACTAAAGTTAGTATCCTTAACAATTTGTTTTCTTTAATATGTTTCACATAACTTTTCAAAACTGCAGTTTGGAATATGGAGAAAAAACCTAAAATATTTAGGTATATTTTCAGATTTGTTTTGAAAGTGACCTACTTTATATCCGCTTGTTTCAGTAGGCTATGTGAAAAATGGTAGCATGACAGTATGATTTTTCTTCTGATTTCCTACTTTTTTCCTTTAGTGGTCATTCTATTTCGTTCGTATTATTCTATCGTATTCTCTTTAATATATTTTTCTCTCCTGTATTTTAGCTTCATTAAATTACTCTCTAGAAGTTTCTCATTCTTTCGAATTTGAAATATTTTGATCCAACTAATTATACTTGTACCAAATAATACCGTTTTGAGAGGAAGATTTTAAGGGCTACTTTTGGAGGTGTTAGGGAAAGTGATTGTTGGAGAAGACGGTACAACGCAGAAATATATAAATGTTATAAAGACTCAGATATTATAAAATTTATTAAGATCAATAGATTAAGTAGGCTGCTCAGAATAAATGATTTAAACCATGTAAAAAGGCTCGTTTTGGCAAGGCCACAGGGACAAACAGGAAGAGGACGACCCAGGTTGCGATGGATAGATGCAGTCGAGATGGGTTTTGCTGCACTAGGGGTTAAGAATTGGAGGACCATTGTCAGCCAGAGGAATGCATGGAAAAGGAAGTCTTTAAAGGAAAGTCTTGGCCCACTCTGGGCTGTAGTGCTATTGATGAGGATGACGAATGACACCTAATTTAACAGTCAGCAAAATTTTTTCCACGAATAATAAATCGAAAATGCTATGTATAAAGAAATGCTAAAAGTTATTAAATTTAATATTAGTTTTAGGTAGTGTCCCCGCCTGATATTGGATCTACTTGTTTCTAAATCTAAATTTCAAATATGGGTGATGGCACACCACATTGAAACTGATACTATGCAGTAACTTCTAAATAAACTTTTGTAGGATATCATTCGATGTCTTCCAAGATTGTTTAATAAATTTTAGTCTTATAATTACATTATAAACTATGTAAGTAGACCTGTTAGGAAAAAAAGTTAGAAATCAACAATCTTCCTACGTTTGTTACTTCAATAAAATTAATTGCGGCCACTCATGTTATTACTTAGAATTTATTCCGAATTACTTCTATGCAATGGAAGAAAGTTAAATTCTAATGTTATACAATTCAGATGTATTGTAATCAATTTCTCATTAGCGTTTCTGATTGATTTAGGTGGAATCTTCAAATGAGATACTTGACTACTAGTAGTCAAGTATCTTATTCAAATCGAGCCTGATATTAAGTCATTTGTTAAATCAACGCAATAAATTAAATTAACTTAGTCATACTTAGTATTCCCTTGTACCAATACAGGCAACATAAATATAAATAAAATAAATAATATATGAACGCTTTCATGATTATGTTTGGCATCTTTTCCAAAAGTGATGAATCTCTATCCTTTGGTCTTAACTAGTTTATTCGTCCATGCTAATCTAAAAACCAAACACAAAGCTAACCAAACTTTTTTATCATGTACCTCTAAGACAAAAATAATTAAAAATTGCACTTCATATAATAAAAGGGAGATAATTATATGTGTGTGTGTTTAGTAAAAAAATCAAATTATTCATTTATTTTAAACGATGTAAATGCATTGCATTATATGGCACAATGTATATGCATTTCCATTAAATTAAAAATTTACATTTTTAATTAAAATTTATATGAGCAAAGTGATTGCGTTTGATTAGCAATATCGAAAAAATCTAGTTTTATGTCCTCTTTTAATGCAATTTGGAGATCTGGTTCAAACTGTGATTTATCTCTGTGCTTGATTTTAATTGTTGTCCTTGCAGAAAACGCTACTTTACACAGGTATGCAATATCACATGGCAAGATTGCATTCGTTGCTGTGCTTACTAAGTTTGGATATTCGGTTTTGAATCTCATCTACCAATTACGAAGACATTAACCAATAATGATACGTCTTTGGCGTACTCTCAAATATCACTTTGCGTAACCTCATGAGGTTCGCTTATAACACTTTTGGAGACCATTATTGCACTATATTTTTGGTTTATAATTAGTTTGATTTCATTTTAAAATATTATTCTGGGGATAAGGTTCTCAGTTTTCATCTTGCAAAAAGAGTCCACGGAACAAAAAAGATTAAAAATTCATGGTATAGTACCCTATTATCTGATTGTGCATATTGCAAAATTTTTTAATTAAGCATTTCTTTTTGAAACTGAAGTAGTTTTTTCCCCCCTGCTTAGTATATAATAAATTGAAAAAAGCAGAACTCATTTCCAAATAAAATAAATGCTTTAAATAAATAAACATTTTATATTTATCTTAAAAAAATCAGTATGTACTGAAACGTATGTCTTTCTATTCCAAAGAATATGAATTTATATATTTTGCACTTGACAATTTCCTTTTCCTTTTTATGACAGAATTGCAGAGCAATCCATGAAATAACCTAAAGGCATTCAAAGAAAAAGGAAAAAAAGTGCAGACCCGGGAATATGTTACCCCCTAAAAAGACCAAAATGTATGAGACCAATTTTTCTCTAACAGACTCTGTCAAACTACCATTGACATTTAACGTCCTGAAAACGGAGAAAAAGCGGTATGGTTATAGGCCATTCTAGTCGAGCGTCTTTATAAATGGTACCACTGACAATCTCCGCTTCCCAGTCATTTAGCACACGTGTTTTCTGTTGCATCTTCTGACCTTTTCCCAGTTCTGAAAATCATACCTGGTAAATGGATTTTCAGGGCTTCATGCAACATTTAGTCTGTCCCGGAATTTGCATTTAAGCGCCTGATGCCGGAGAATAATTCTCTGGACTTCGCATTGATTTCTCCAGCATCTCATGACTGCTCCCCAGCACGCATGCGTCGGAGATGTCGGGACGTTTTGAGATAGGTTGGGTGCAAAAGCAGAGGCCATTGCCCCCTTGCGGATATCGGGTGCAATCGATAGGGGGTCAACGGAAAAGTTGGGACAGGACTTAAGAAAACTTTCTTGGCCCGCCCCTGAACTCACTTTTCAAAGCCCCGAAAGTTTTTGGATGCTGAAGGTCGTTGTACCCGAAAAAGTATTGACATTGAATTAACCGGAATTTTTCCTAATTTTTCCCCCAATAAAATGCCCTTATAGATTTTAGAAAAATATTCCACTTTATTACTGCTCCTTTAATAAATTGCTTCTCTGGTATTTTTTTTGTGTGTGTGTGTGTGCGTGAAATATCTTTAGTTAATTCAAGCAGATGTATCATGAAAATTTCAGTTTTACCGTAATGAAGATACAAATCACATGCAGTGAAAATAAAACAAGATGGGAAAAAATTCATAGCATATGATTATGGTGATTTAAGCACATGATGTTAAAACAAGAATGCTCAAAATCACATTTACCTAATCTAGTTGGATTATTATTATTGGAGAAAACACGTTAACTTAAGTTTCCCATACAATATTGAATTCAAACGCAAAAGTTACCACTTTTAATGCATGGTTAGAATTTCAATTGACTATAAGTTTAATTGAACATTAAGCTAACAAAATTGCAAATTTTTGCACTTAAAGAATATTTGGTATTCCTAATGAAGAGGAATCCGGTACCGGTTAAGTTTTCCGGTTTACATGATTTACGATAAAAATTATAAAATCCAAGTTATTCTTTTTTTTTGGAGCTGTTTAATTATCCAGTAACAATAAAATAAGCATAATCGTATTTTTAATCTTCGATTTTCCTTGCTCTCAATCCATATAAATAAATATAACATAAATTAAAACTCAGTTACTGCTGCCATTTCTGCTTACTATACAATATCTAATATACAAATTAAGATGGGAGAAATAGACTAATCTATACCAACCTTAAAATGGAAAAAAAAAATTCTTAATTGTAGCTAAACTCAATGCCCATTCCTGTAGATGAAGTTATTGTTACAAAGATTCAACAATTAGCCAATACGAAACCGAAATTCGTTGGGTTAGTAAAAATTTCAAGTTGAAATTTTTTTAGTAATCATATAAAAAAATTACCATCTCAAATCAGTGATACAATTTAAAAACCCTCCAATAAGAAACATAAATTGATTAGGTTAGCAAAAATTTCAAATTAAAATTTCAATTTTTTGTTTGTTTGTTTATCATGCACATAAGTTGCTAATGATAGATACAGAAGCTAAATTATGAAAGAGAAATAAGGAGTAATATGTACTTAAAAGACAATTTCAAAGTATCAGAGAAGGGACAATAATAAATAAAAAAAATAATGATTAATATTTTTCACTATAAAGTGCTTTTCCCGAGGAAAAAAAAAAATGATGATGATAATTTTGAAGCGTTTTGATAATTTCTTTTTCTACTTATTTTTAAGTCTATGTCCATCCACTATTAGTTTTCTTCAATTGTTTTGCATCTAGTCTTAAACACATAAATAGATTTCTTGAAGTTTATTAATACAATCAATATATTTCTGTTTTTTAAGCATCAGATTCTCAAAATTTTAATAATAGGTATCATTTAATTGTACAAAATGCTCAGGCTGAATAGACATGAGGAAAATCTCTTGGTTGAGTTTAATTTTGAGGTAAAAATTTGTTTTCTTTTTTTTTCCGAATTTTATAGGAAATTACTGAAATAGTTGTCTATTTGTCTATATAGTTTAAAAATAGATTTCATAGATATCATCCAGTAAAAAAGGAAGAGGTACTTGAAGTTTTTTTTCATATTGCACCTCATCTCTATCTTTTATTGCGAAGCTTACATTTTTACTTTTCTATCAATAATCAGTAATCAAATTGATTCTAAAATGAAAATCAATCTATGAGGCTCAATTTTCAGCCAATAATGCTAAATTAAGAAATGACCATGATTTATGATTCGATTATGTTTGTTGAATCATGATGGTGATTTCATGATTTGAAAAAAAAAATATATTTTATCTCAGAGATTTTGATCGATGTAGTTAAAGATGATAGATATAAACCACCCAAAGTCGAAATTTTTAGAAAAGGAATTCAGGAATTCATTGTTATTTTTTTTAACTAAACTTTTGCCTTTCCAAGTAACAATCGTCATAATCCAAATAAGTTTATTTTTGAAAAAAACTGTCAATTTCCGTATATGGCATCCATTTTTTGAGTCGTTATTTTCGTTAATGATCCTTTGCCCTTCCCTGAACAGATGATGCCTGAAAGTTATATCCCAAAAAAATGAATTAATTTCATTCATGTGCCGTTTCGCCCCCCCCCCCTAAAAAAAAGAATGAAATTCAAATTTGGTAATTTTTCAAAATTACTTATTTCAGCAAAACAGAAACAAAAAACATCTCATTTGACTTCTTTTTTCTTCTTTTTTTCAATACCTTCTATTAGCTCACACTCTCCCTATATATATATCTTGTTCAAATTTTCAATCGTTCATAAAATGCTTTTTATTCAGCCACTCAAGTTAAAATACATTTTTTTTAACTTGTAGTGGATGACACTCGATGTTAATGCAGTTTTTTCAAATATTAATTCAGTAATTAAATTTAATTAATTAATTATAGTTTTTTTTAGATTTAAGTTGCATATATCTACCAATAGATGGCGCTAGATAAACTTAAAAATATGAATGAAATTATTTATAAATCAATAATTAATTTAAATATTAATATATTAAATATTAATTTCTGCAATAGTGAAAAAAAAGTAGGAATTGACTTTAAAAAAAAAATTTATATTACTTGTTTGAACATTTTTTTGTGATTTTTTAAAATTTACAATTAATATTTAATATATTAATTGCAAATATTAATATATTAAATATTAATTTCTGCAATATAGTGAAAAAAAAAGTAGGAATTGACTTTAAAAATTTTTTTTTTATATTACTTGTTTGAACATTTATTTGTGATTTTTTGAACTTCATTTAATGTATTTCGAAATTTAATAAGAAAAAAGTTGAACTTCATATTATAAGATTAAGAAAGTTCTTTCTTTACGAATTCTGATATATAGTGAAAACAAATGAATTGACGATTACTCTAAAGGTGGACTACAATTTAAATGGCCTAAGTGACTAATGCTTAAATTGCAACCATTGAAAGATCTGGTACATAAGCAGAAGTACTGATTTTTGTGTCTTAAAAAAAATACACCTTTGTTTATTATTTTTTTGCATTACATCAAAATTTTCAATAGGCCTTGAAAGAAACGTTGGCTGTTAAAATTCTTCTTAACCGCTACACAAATATATTTGAAACTAATTAGCGACTGACATACTTAAAAGTATAAAAACGAAAGTTCTTAAGCATAACAAAGTTATTCCTTTATAATCAAAGCTGCCGAAGGAACAAAAAAGTAGATATGTGATCGAGCGGAACACAAATACATCCTCCAGGTCAGGCATTCTTGCAGCACGTTTGGTCTGGTGACCTCTATTTTGCCATTGCACCCGAGAATCCTTTCTCTTCACATTGCTCAACCGTTCCCTTGACACTTACCTTTGCTTTCAAGGTCAAGAAGAATATGTTCTCATCATCAGTTTGACCATGGTTCTGGAACGCTTACTTTATTTTTTAATGCTACTTTTTGATTTTAATTGGACTTGTACTGCTCTTTTGTCTCAGTAGGTGAGTTCTAAGCAATCAGAAACATGACTAAAGCATATTACTCTCTAATCCACAAGCACTTTTCCCCAAGACGTTGTAAAAGAAGATTTAAAAGTTTTAGAGTTTTTCTGTTATTAAAACGAAACATTATATTGTTAGATGAACTTAAATCAAAAATTTATTCAAGCCATAAAAACATTTTTTTTCTTCTTCATAAGCAAAAGATCAAAATAGTTCAGATATCATTGTCGTTGAACATTGCCATTTTCATTCAACACAATGTCGTTGAAAGCAAATTTTTATTAAAATTTATACTTACAATTTCGATTTTAGTTTTAGGGAGTTAATGAATAATTTCAAATTAAATCAAATAGAGAGCATAAATTAAAAAAAATAATAATAATAAAACTTAAAAATTGGTAATCAACTTGACTTATGCAAGTTACCCAGAAAATTTAGAATTTACCAGCAACAAAAATTTATAGAATTCCAAACGATTTTCTTTTCTTGAAAAAATTCCATTTTCGACTTGAAATAAAATCGTCTTTGCTTTTATCAGACTATCTTTGAGAACAATTTTTCATTATTTAATTACATAATTATTAGCTAGCGAAATAAATTTAAATAAATATGATATATAACAAAATAGTGAAAGAAATTAAAAATATTACAGGTAAAAAATTAAAAAAATTGAAAGTGATCAAGAACACGGAAAATCCCGCTCCCCATAACAATACCCGAAATATTTTGGGAAAAAACTATTCTTGCATATACTTAAAAATCTTAAAGTTAAAAGATTTTTTTAAATAAATAATTTTTTTATTTATTAATTCTTTTAAAAAATCTACATTTTATTTATTAATTTTAATATTAATCCTTAAAAAAATTTGTTCTATTGTTTTAGAGATCGAACAGAATTCTATTGAATGTAAATAATTCAAAAGAATTCTGTTCGACCACTAAAACAATAAAGCAATTTTCTTCTTTCTGATTGGTTAAAATATTTTTATTTATCATATTAATTATTTGTTATAATTATTATTTTATTTAATTACTATTTAATTATTTATTTAATTATAGTTTTTTATATAATTTAAATGAAACATTTTTAGAATAAAAGTAAATACGAAAAAGTTTAATTTTTTTGTTGTAAATTTTTTTATTTCCGTCTAGAAATTAATTAAAAAAAATATATTTACTATTAAGAATTTTTTATGAATAGAAATACAGAGCAGATTTTAAATCCAATGTGCAAAAGTGATAGAGGAAAATGGCGAAAGGATGCCGGTTTTGAACTTATATTTTTGTTAAGGAAAAGATGATTTGTTTTGTTTTGGATGAGTTTGTAGTGGATTTTTAAACTGTGCAGTAACAGCGAAACTGATTGGCATATAGTTTTTTGAATAAAGGAGTTGAGTTTTACAGTCTATTTAGACTTTTCCTGTACGATCAGTTGAGAACATTGAACATGAACATTGATCATGATCATAGTTTCTACTGCCGAACGATGAATCAGATGGATACTAACACCGAGGGGAACGGACCTTCACAGGACCCGCCGCAAGTACTCTCGCCACAGGATATGGATGCTACAACAACAAATTCTAAGGAAAGTGAAAAAGTCAGCCCAGAAGGGATGTGTCGACAAATTTCAACGGCATTTAAAGAAATGGACGTTATTGACACTATTGTTGCGCATGCGCAACGATCCGATTTGCCTCAAGACTACATTCAAATTAATGAGAACTTACTAAAGAAACGACAATACCTGGTGGAATGGGTAAGTCGGTTTCATTGTCCTATAAGTGAATGTACATTGCATAATCCTAAAAGTAATAATAGTAAGGTTAATGTAGGTGCTGTAAATAATGGCAAGCTTAATTCTAGTCATGTAAATAAAAGTAGTCTCAAAAGTAAAGTAGATGTACCTGTTAAGAATAAAAGCAAACGTAATGCGAGTCAAATCGCTAGCTATGAGGGAGCCAAGGACTCCGGGGAGTTTCAAACTCCACATAAAAAACTGATTGCGAAGGCAACCTTTACTTATAGTAAAGTAAGTGATGCTATTGTCACAAATAATCAGTTTCTTGCCTTGAGTACTGACGCAGCAGCTGAAGATGAAAGCGTCACCGTGATTCGGAAATTACCGCCAATCATGGTTAAGCCAAAAGCCAATTTAAACGACATGTTAAAACTGATTGATACTAAATTTGATGGAGATGTACATATAACGCTAGCTGGAGAAATGATAAAAATCTTTCCAAATTCCGAGGATCAACATCGAGAGATCACTCGCTTTCTAAATTCTAATGATATAGAGTATTTTGTAATTACTCCTAAATTTCTCCGTCCAATAAAGGCGGTCATCAAGGGTTTGCATCGGGACACAGCTCCGAATGATATTAAAGCCGCTCTGGCTGATAAAGATTTTAATGTCGAGAAAGTAGTACAGCTGACCAGGACTAGGGATAAGCAGCCTCTCCCTATTTTTCAAATCACATTGCCACGATCGAATAAAAATCAAGAAATTTTTAAAGTAAATCGTCTCCTGTATTTAGCTGTTGTAGTTGAGAAATTCAACAAAAAGCCTGTTACACTTCAGTGTTTCAAGTGTAATTTTTTTCACCACAGTTCAAACAACTGTGGCTTTAAAGCCCGGTGTTTGAAGTGTGGTGAGGAACATTCACATAAGGACTGTAAACTATTTGATAAGCTTGAAATTCCAACTTGCATTAACTGCGGACAGTCGGGATACACAGCCGCCTGGAGAGGTTGCGCCAAGTTTCCCAAAATAAAAGTTAACTCCACCAAGTACGCCACATACCCAAAACACGTATCAGCCAGACAGGTGACACCAAACTTTTCCTATGCTTCGGCAACGAAAAATCAACCACCATCTCAACAACCAGCCGCTACTGCCACCATCAACAATGACTTCTCCCAAAATCAATTGACTCACTTACGGAGCATCGCGGATTAAGCCCCCTTTATCCAAAATGCTTTGCTACTTATGAAAGAATTTGTATCCCTTTTCTCGGAATTAAAAAACTCTGGAGAACTTCTCCAACAAATTAGAAACGCGGATAACAAGGTAGATAAATTGCAGGTCTTCATTAATGGCCTAGCAACTCAAACAACCCAAGTTTCCAAGTTCTAAGTTTTTATTTTTACTTTAAAATTATGCAATGTGTTTTACATTTACTATGGGCCTTGAGCCGACTGACAATATTTTTATGTTGCAACTAGGAGGTTTGGTCGCTTCGCGACCAAGGTACTCCGTTCACCTACACCGATTCCGATTCACAATGTGCAAAAGTATTGGAGTTGGTTCATTGCCAAATGTTCGGGAATAAAAACATAAAGTTTTATTTTTTTAATAATAAGGGAATTTATAGAAATTATGATAAATTTTTTTTTAATGAATTAGAGAGGGCTACAACAAGTTACAGTTAAAAAATAAACCAATAAAAATTCCTTCGATTCATTAATTAGATGAGTAGAACTTTTTGATGCTTCGAACATAGACATTCATGCCAGACATGTTGGAAGTGCTACAGTAATATTTTTTCAATTTCTAAGTAACATTTAGTTGTACGGGGATAAATTCAACTTCAAATTAAAAATAATTAACTTTGTTTTCAATATTGCCATGTGATTATACATTATGATTAGTTATATATAAATTATTATGCATAGTAAATTTTACCAAAACTATTCGAAAATTTCATTTTGACAAATTATTTTATTTTATTATAATTTATACATGAAACAAATTTTCTAATTAATTTATCTAAAGAATTTTTATTGGTTTATTTTCAAATAATTGGTATTTACATACTTTCAATTGTTTTACATTTTAATACTAATTTACTTTAAAAAAAATCTAATATCTTGCTTTAAAGCGTAACCAAAGCGGAAACTGATTAAAATGAACAATTTGTTACATCTCATTTAAAGGAACAGGATGCGTATTTTTATACACCTCCTTAAAAAGGACTTGGTAATTCATGCATTGCTAATTATTTCCCCTACAATCGTTTTTCTTTGTTTTTATTGTTTATCTATTTTTTTATTACTTTCTTGAAATTATAATATAAAAAAAATTATATATGCATAAATTTTTTTTTATTAATTAATAAAAAATTCGAATAATTAATTTTTAAATAAATAAATAATATACTTATATCACTTTTTTTTCTATCTAATCAATGGGCTTAAAGCTTAAAAAACTTCCCTCACTCACAAAGCAGGAGATAGAGGTTGCTAAGCAACCAAGGTTCTCCGTCAATCTGGCAAATCGTCGTGCATTGCTAACAAAAATTTTAAAAAGTTATTTGTCGTTGCAGTTTAATATTGCGTTTTTGGAAATGCATTGTACAAGAATTGAAATCAGATTATTTAACAGAAACAAAATCTATTTATCGCTTTTAAACCGTTATTACATAATTTATGTAAAAAAAAATAACGTGTTATTTTTTATTATTTTATATCGAAAATAAAGTTTTATTTTATTTATTTATTTTTTTCATCTTAATGTTAAGGTTAGAAACTTTTCACTAGTTACATTCAGACTGAAAAAAAAAAAATTTTTTTTTTTTAATTCCTAATGAAGTAAATCAAATATAAAAAACAACAGAGGAATAATTTAAATATTTTTCCTAAAGCATTATATTGACAGGGGTATTTTTTTTAGAAAAATCTCATGGGCTATTTCATAAACTCATATAATTATAGATATTATTCACAATAAATTGCTTTTGAAATATTGCTAATGCAACTAATTTCAGAACAATTTGGAGCGTAATGGAAAAAAAGAAAATCGTTCTTGTAAAACATAAATTGAAAAAAATTCTTATAAGAATGTTCTGAAAAGTTACATTATGTTTTTATAATTAATTTTTACTTAAAAGATTTTTACTAATTTGCTTTTTTTTTTTTTAACTTTAAATAGTTTAGAATTTTTGGCATTTATTTATATGCAGAATATGGAAATAATATCATAACATGCAAGAACAATATATATTGAAAATAAAATGCGACTATTTGCAACAATAAGTTTAAATAAATGTTGAAAAATAATACTGAAATGCATATTATTTCTAATGGAAATATTTTTGAATATATTAAATCATTTATGAAGGAATGTCTATTTTACAATTTTTACCACATAAAAAAAATCCAGTTGAAATCAATTTTAAAATTTGGCAATTTTTTTAGATGCTGCTTAAATTAAATGCTTAATCATTTTTCTGGAACGCCACATTTTATTCACCCTAACCTAAGAGAATGAAATTGAACGACAAGAGGCGAATGGATTGAAGAGAAAAAAGAGCAGAGAAAAAGATAGGAGAGAGCATTCACATCCCGGCTTCGTTCATTCCAGAATTCAAGGTCACTTTGCGCTGCGCATTTCAAGATCAAAACCAAAAAGGAGAAAATTTCAAGGGATGCTAACGCTCGAGCCGCGCAGACGCGGATGTTGTTCAGACAACTCTTCCACACAAAGAAACTCTGAAACCAGATGTCAATTAAACCTTAGCTCCTCCCATCCATGGGGCTCTCGACCAATCACATTTAAATCTAGTTCCCCGCCTTCGCCTAGTCTATCACTGCAGTGGCGCCAAACCCTTCAGTGACGTCAGGATTTTGTCTCGGAGAGTAGTTTTGGCTGGATGATATTTGAACGTTGTAGAAAGTAGTGAGAATAGTCTTTGAGCGGGAGCTTCTAGTCGCGTATGAAGTCTTCTCGCTGCTGTAGCTTATTTTTTATACTTATATTCAATCATTATTCTTAATAGAGATATAGGCATTTTGCAATGCCAGCTAGTATTTTTAACGAAATGGATCAGCACACCGGTAGCAACGTTCTTGAAGATCAACGAGCTCTCCAATTAGCTATGGAACTCTCTCTTTTCACGTTAGGCAACGAGAGCGAATCGGGCTACAGTTCCGGAGGTTATGAATCCGAATCGAGAAGTAAAAAAAGCCAGAATACCACAGAATGTGTACCAGTACCCAGTTCAGAGCACGTTGCTGAAATAGTTGGAAGACAGGGTGAGTAACATTGTTAGTGACATTGATACCGGATGCTGAGTTTCCTCCAATTCATCAGTTAAATGCGCAGAGAACAAAGAGCGCTGTATTTTTCTCAGGTGCTACATTGCACAAATCTTCATATAACTTATATTACATACATTTATGTAAGTTGTTAATATAAAATAGCAGAAATCTAAAAAAAAAAATTTGACAATATAAGCAATTATATTTATCATATGAAAAATAAATTATAAGCTCTGTTTCTAGTTTCAGTTAATCAGTATTAATTTGTCACAAATATTTATCATATAAAGTGCTTAAATGAATTGAATCAATAGATCAAAATTTTAAAATAAAAATATATATCATATATGACTTAGCATTTGCGTTGGTATGCATTACGTATGTGTACTCGAAAGAACAAAGAACTTTCATTTCATAACTTAGCTATATGTTAACTATTCATTTTATTCGACTAAATTTGCTTGCATAATTCCAATATCTGAATTAAGTAATTTTACACATTGAAATTTTAAATAATTTTTTTGCTGAAGTGCTTGATTCATCTCGAAAAAATCGAATCCTTTGTTCTTTGTTTCCTTTGTTCTTAGAAATTACTACTTTTGAGAAAAAAATATAGATGAATGTCAACTAATTATACTTTTGTAATTTTTAAATCATTCTATGATTTGACTGTAAAATAGTAATATATACTTCTGTAGAGGAGAATGTTTTGTTTGGTTTTCACCGCATTTTGTAAATGGCGGTTTTTTCTTTGTTTGTAACGCTTAACATTTTAGGCGCATTTTAATATTCTAGATCAATTTTTAAGTTGATTTATATTTTTAACCCTTCTTAAATTCAAAACTAAGCAGTAGCTTCTCACATTTAATAGCTATTTATAATTTGTATTGTTATTGAGATTGTTCTAGAAATTTTTTGATTTTAATTAACTAATGATTTTTTGTTTTTAAAATTAATTGCATTTCTAATAAGATATTAATTTAGTAATTGTATTACATAGGAATGTTATTTAAATTTATTTATTGTTTATTAAATTTATGCATTAATAAATATTCCCTTTCTAGTATATTGTATGAATCAGTCTTTGTATGTGTATAATTAAGTATTAAATTTTTAAAAAATTTTTGATTGAAATAACATGGAATGTTTTTCAAATGCTGGGATTGACTAATATATGTTGTATTTGCCATAATTTTTTTTTCAATATTAGTTATTCCTGTTAAATATAAATATATAATATTTAAGATCATTTGAGATGGAAACTTTTTTGTAATTTTTTTAATGTAATATGTATGCAAATATGTTTATATATTAACCTTTTAAAAAATAATTCTCTTAATAGATTTGAACTAATATTTTTTTTCCAAATATAAACACTTTAATTATTCAAATAGTGATATATATTTTATGAAAAAATTAATTATTATATTGATTCATTCTTATTGTATTACAGTATTTATTTCTATATTTTATCTTGTATATATGTCATATACTATTATTTTACTTATAAGATTAAGGAAAATTTTTTGATGATATACAAAATAATTCAAGAATGTATCTGAATGTTATTTTTAATTAGCAGTTAATCATAAAATGTGAATGTTTAAACATTCTTAAGAAAGGTGTGATAAAAACTGTTATGACATTCTTTATTTTATGCAACTATTGATTTTTACTATGGTTGCATTCCTCATTGCATCTCATTTTTATATTAGTTCTTGGTTGAAAACAAAACATAGTAAAATAAAAGAAAAAACAAATTAAATAAGATCTTTTTTTTTCTTGTGCAAACCTAATAGGTAATTAATAAATGTTGCAGTTGAAATTAAATTTTTGAACCATCAAGTAAATATTAAATTTGTGTCAGAGACATACATGCAATCATAATATATATTGATAATTTATATTATAATCTTAAGTTTAATTAAACATCTGTTCTCTGCTAAGAATCAAAATTAACTATATAAAATTTTTTGAAGATATGAAATTTATTTATTGACAAAAATTTTAATCTTATTTAAAACACAATGTAAAAATTAAGCAGTTGTTTGGCATAAAAAATATTGTCTTTTGAATTTAAATTTAATTTCTAAAGAAAGCCTTTCTTTATTTCAGGTTGTAAGATCAAAGCTCTTAGAGCTAAAACCAATACTTATATCAAAACACCTGTTCGTGGTGAAGAACCAGTTTTTGTTGTAACTGGGCGCAAGGAAGATGTTAGTGCAGCTAAGAGAGAAATTTTATCTGCTGCAGAACATTTTAGCCAAATCAGAGCTCAACGTAAAAATAATATGAATGGCTCATTGGCTCCTGGTCCGAATTCCAGCATTCCAGGCCAGACTACCATTCAAGTAAGGGTACCATATAGAGTTGTAGGTCTTGTTGTTGGACCCAAGGGGGCCACCATTAAGAGGATTCAGCAACAGACCAATACTTATATTGTAACCCCAAGCAGAGAAAAAGAACCAGTTTTTGAAGTTACCGGACTTCCCGAAAATGTAGAAACAGCTCGTAAAGAGATTGAGGCTCATATCGCTATGAGAACTGGAGGTTTACCTGATTCTTCAGGTTCAAGTGGAAGTTCTGGTAATAATTCAACTGCTGAAGATGATGATTTCCATGTTAATGGCATCGATAGAGTTTTTACTGCAGCCACCGTGGCTAATACTAATTTTGTCAATACTATATATAAATCAGAATTTGGTCATTCGAGCCCATCATCTCGCGAAAGCAATAATATTTTAACTACTCGTTCTCAGGATATATTTACTTTTCCCACTCATACCATTCCTGCTGATGGTGGCTCTCCCAAAATGACCGACATTTATTCTTGCCCTCCGGGTTTTACTGGGTTTTCAAATGGGTTTGGTCTGTATGATGTTGATGAAGGATTAGGCGACTCGCCAACTTTTGAGCAAGCTGTCTTTCCTAGCACGAGCAGTGTCTGGTCCGATTTTGGCCCTGTGCGAAGCACTGTTTCGCCACTCTTTGGTACGACTACAACGTCTACAGCTCCATCTGGCACCGCACCTCGACGTAGTAACAGCTTGGGAAGTGCTGATTCAGGACTCTCGGACCCTCTTCTCTTGGATCATCCACCTGCAAGAAGAATCCATAGCGATCCTCTGGTGGATACTCTGGCGAACTTCCCGCCCATCACTGCTGTAAGCACGGTTTCAACTATTGCCGATTGCTTTACTGTTACTTCTTGCAGTGGAACCTCTACTAATTCTCCTTCTACTCCAACAGAATCTATTTCACCACTAAAGAAGAGACCAAAGCGAGACTGTGCTGTTTGTTTCGAAAGTGAAGTAGTTGCTGCACTTGTACCGTGTGGCCACAATATGTATTGCATGGAATGTGCCAATCGCATCTGTGACAAGGTGGAGCCAGTTTGTCCTGTATGTCGGCAGCCAGCCCATCAAGCTATTCGTATCTATTCCTAAACTTTGAACTGAGGTCACTTTTTTTTGGAAGGTAATCCACAACAGATAAGACTTATTACAGTCCAAACAAAACTGTGTAACGTACAAATTAGTTATAAAGAATAAGGGTTGAAGAACATGTGCATGTCAAAAAACTGATAACATGTGACATTTCTTGTTTTCTGTATTTTTCTTTCTCATCTGTACCCACCGATTTCTCTTCCGCTTATTATTTCTGTGAATGAGCAGCTGGTAATCATACTACTTAAATTTTGAAACATATAATATCTGCTCACTTTATTCGACAATGTGAAATAGTATTAAAGTATAAATATTTTATTCTTTCATGTGAAGTTTGTATTTAGAATAATAGGCAACTGGTTATTCTTGTCCAGTTTCTGAAACTTGTGTAGACTTTATTATAGTTTGATTAAAATAACCGCACACTTTGTTCTGTATCTATATGAATATGTGTTTAGTCTTGATGATGTTTTCTAGAAGCTTCTATATATATAAATATATATTAGACATTTATAGTGTTTTCTGATAATACACTCAATTTTGTGATCTGTATAGGATGCTGTTTTTTTTTTTTTTAATTCTTTATAAAGCTATTCCTATTTTTCAAGTTTTATTTTTTTAAATATATGTAGCTTATATTTTATTCTTTTAGTTTATAAAATATATCAATTTACTTAAATATTGAATTATTAGATAGGATATTTGAATTGTATCTCACTATAGTTTAATTTGTAATGTTATATTCATAGTGTCCATTTATTTTTGTTGTCTTCCATTTGTTTGCACAAAGAGCTTGTCTTTCTTTTATTTATATTTTGTTATTGCATGATATTTTATTTTGCTCTTTAGTATTATTAAAAAATAAATGCTAAACCATTCTAAATCACAACCTTCAATAAAGTTATTATTTTGTATTATAGAAAGTATCCTCCAGATTGTATATTAAGGTGCTTTCAAGATGCTTATGGTTATGACCAAATCTCTCACTATTAATATGCTCTCATTCTGAGCCTTGCAAGACAAATATTTTTGTTAAATGTGTATTGTATGTTTAGATAATACAAATCATTTTTAAAAAATAGATAAAATGAAAAAAATCAGTGTCATTTTACAAATTTTTCAATAAAAATTACATAATTTACCTTAGAAGTAGAAATTCACCATTTCTTTCTCTGATCATCTAGTAATATGAGCAATCATTTTTAAAGGTGTTTCAGGAAAAGTTTCTTGTGATGTGAATTTATTAATTACTTTAATTTCTAATTAATTCTAACTTAAGTTTAATTATGTAACAAATTTTGCCAAATTACAAAAGAAATAAATAATTAATTTAGGTATCAGTATTATAACAATTTACCAATTGGGTAAGTTTTTCTTTTAAAATTAAAAGTTGATTCATTATTTTTTTTTCCAGCATGGTAAAGAATGTTAATGGAGCTTTTCCATTCTGTATAATCCCTACCACCTTTTTTTTAGGTACATTATTTAAACTTGTAAATAATGTGAATGTCGATTCATACTTATTAAAACTTCAACTCCAGCAATACATTTGTAAGGCTGCTGTTTTAATATTTGGCTGGTAGGTCTTATTATAGGTCTAATGTTCTTCCATGTGATTGCTTTGGTCATATTCTAAGCTTTTTAACAGGGAAGCAATGCTATGCTTACTTGTTTTGTAATTGTGGGTTTGCCTGTTAGCTGTTGACTGAGCATTTTTCATCGTGATTTGTATATCTGATCATAAGCAATCATGTATGGTCTACATATTTCATCATGCATCTACACTGTGTGTCCCCTCAATGTGTTGCAATAAGTAGCTTGCCATTTAAATATGTGGTGAACTATTAATTAGTGTATATATATATATATCAAACATATATATTCTATATATATACACACACACACATCTCCCATCCATGGTACTGTCTTTGGATGTTAGATTGCGTTATAGAGTGCAGTGGTTGCAGAGTGCTGTGAAGTTAAAATATAGTTGTTATTGCTTGACACTTGTTAGAGATTATATCAATGCTCATGGTGAATATGGAACTGTGAACAGACCACACTTGGCCAATGCTCTAGAGTGATACAGAGATTGTAAAAGCTTTAAAGATGTGTAAATGATTTAATTTTTTATGCTTTTAATTATAACACAAACTGGTTATTTGTATTTTTGTTTATGGGTATCAAATATTTCATGTGGTTTTTTTTTCCCAAGTAATTTTTTTTTTTTAAATTTGAAGTGACTTGCAATAGAAAAAAAAAACATGTCTTAACTGAAAAAAATTCTTTTCTTAATTTATACAGATTTTAAAGATATTTATTTTGTAACATTAAGTTGTTTAAAATTCCATTCTAAGATGTAATTTTTTCATGAGAAAGAGTATAAGGTACCATAAGCAGTCGAGCTATTTTTTGAACTTGCGGGAACAATTCTGTCCCTACACTGTTGTTATTATAAATCTAATGCATACCTCTGGTCACTCAGTCAAAGTAAAAAAATTTTGTGTGGTTTCAATGGGAACTTTAGCTAAGGTTAATCATTTTCAACTTTTGTTTCAAAGTAATTTTTATTGTAGTTTCTACTCTTAATATTCATGACATTTTTATTCTTGTAATATAACTTAACAACGAGTGAACATTAAATATCTCTCAGCAGAGGCTATTTTTAAATATTTCTCTTCCAAACATATTTACTCACTTCTCATATCTTCATAACGATTTAGACTGGTTGAATCACTCATTTTTGCTTATAAGCTCTAATTGTGAAATAGAGTTTTAACACTCTACATACTTTTAATAGGCATAAAAAAAAAGTGCTTGTACATTTGATTTATATCAAAAGATTTTACTATATCACAGACTTATAAAATGTATGCTCTTTAATGTTAAGTTTTAAAAGCTCCTCTAAAATTTTTTAAAGATGGAATGAGAAGATATGCCCTTTTGGAATGTTATAAGGAATGGCATTCAATCACAAGTATGAAGAGTTTTATGTTTTTGGAAAAATGAAATTAATGTATGTGTTTCTATCGTGTTATGCGAGTTCAATATTCATTGCACTGTGTGTGGAAAAATTAATGTACTTACTGGACTTATTACTTGTGGTATCTTGCATGTATTATATATATAATTCATATATTCATTTATAAATAATTATATTATATTTATAGGAATGTGTAGAATTTTTCCTATTAAAAGAATAACTAAATTTCTTTTAGATGGAAGTTTTCGATATTTTACATTCAAAATTATTTTTTTTTTATTTAAAAATGTTATGTAAAAGGATTTTTGTGCTTTTTTTATTTTCTTGTATATGTATTAATTTCTAGAAATATTAGTTTATTTTCAGTAAAATACTTTTTGTGTATTACTAAAAAATTAACTGGGGGGAAAAAAAAAAGACAAGGGGTTTTGACTTTACATTTCTTAAGTATTGAAAACTTGCATCTTTAAGAAGTAATTTTATTTATTTATTTATTATTTTTTGATTTGGGAAAATTTTTAACTACCTTATATGTACCTTATTTGTATCTTAATTAATGTTTTCATTGCATTTCTATTTACATCAATTGTAAGAGAATATTATAAAATGCTTTTATATTTATACACATTCTGATGGTATAGTTTATCATTAAAACTTGTTGTTATATCGAGTTGTGAAAAATATTTATTAGTGTTTCCAGTAATAATTTTATCACTTTATATATTGTAATACATAACTAATATGTTTTTGTGATGTTTTATACTGTTCTCATTTGAACAAATGTGTAGTTCTCTTGTTTTTTTAAAAAAAATCTGATTGAGAAAAAAATATTTGTTTAAAATTAATTTAATATTTATAAAAAAAAAATTGTAAGTTTTGCACTCGAATTTTAGGTGACAAACAATTTCAATTTTTTCAGGAAAAATTTTATTTTATTTAATTATGTTTAATTTTTGGTCTAGGGAATTATATTAAGCTCGGATATTCAAATTTTTGGTTTATTTAAAAAAAAAAAAAAAAAAATTTTTTTTAATTGAATAGTTCAACACATTCCTGTTCAGTGTTACTGGTATAAAATGCTCACATACATAAATAATAATTATAATAAAAGCATTCCTTTGTTGGTATTGAAAAATTTTAGTTCTTTAAAAATGCTTTTTATTTAAAATTTTATATTCAATAATTGTTGTTTCTATATATTTATTGCATTTATTAATATCTTTTATTTAGTTTAAAATGTTAATTATGAGCTTGGATGCCAAAAAAAGTTTTTAAATTATTCATTTATAGAACAATATATCACTCTAAAGTTATATATATGTAGTATAATTAATATGTATATTATATTAAAATTTTGTATTTCACTCACTCTTTCAGAAAAATTAAAAGATAATTTTCTCTGAAAGCCTTGAGTATTACAGTGGTTCTCGTTTTAAAAATATTTTTTATTTGCTTAACTATGTAAAAAAGAAAAAAAAAAGTATTTTGAAATTTTTAATTTCTTGTTATTTACTGATTTTAAGATTTTTGTTTTGTTACATGAAAAAGATATCATTATGTGTTTATTTTTGTATTAATAATGTATTCATATTAGAGTTGTACATTATAGATGTTTTTATTTTCTCTTTAATTCTTGGGTATATTTAAAATTTGCAAAACTATGGGATTATAATGGCATTTCTGTTTCTTCCTTTTTTTATACTAGAGTAGTGTTTTACCAATACTAGATAATGTGTAAATTTTATAAATAGTCTTTTAGAACTGTAATGCTGGCTATATTCTTCATACATTGCTCAAACGTACTGATAGACAACAATATGAAGATTTAAACTAATTTTTATGTGTAAGGTTACGTGTAAATCCTTCGTAATAGCTGCTTTTTAAATAACTTTTATTTTTTGTTTATGATTTAATGGAAATGTATAATACGTTTTATTAGTGTTACTCTTTCGTAAGATAGAGATTTGTTATATCTTCTGTTTGAAATTTTATAAGTAAGGTGGCCGTTGATTGTTGTTTTGTTTTGCATAATGAGGCAAAACTTTTCATCTGCAAGTTTTTTTATTTTATTTTTCTTAAATATCCAAAATTATATTTCCGTAATAGTAATATTTATATTATATATATATATATTTATTTATATAGTTTTTTAACAATTGTTCTTTGCTATATATATCACCAATAAACCAATTTTTATGTCAGCTTTGCGACTTGTTTTAATTTATTTTGGTCACCTTACAAATAGGGTGTATTCTATTTATTGTTTTTAAAACAAGTTACCATTTAATATATTTCTTTTGATGCATTATGTTGACCTAATCACATTTTTTTTACAGTAATTAGTTCTCGAAACATTTTTCATAATTCGTATTAAATTAATATTTTGTTATACTAATTAATTTGTTGTAGCATTAATTTCACTTTTAACAGTTTAAAGATACTTATGTACTGTTGCCTTATCAGGGATAATATTCATGTGGCCAATTGTTTCTCTCATAATTTGAGTCTATTGTCATGCCATGATATTGAAATGGAATGATAAAAATGTTATCAAATGCACAGTAAACTGTACATACAAGCTCAAATTTGTTGCGTAAGGTAGAAGTTGTATGATGATTTTTTCCGTTTTGTCAGAAATTGTCCCAAAGTGAGTGCAGAGTTCCATGCTAAACTATTTCCCCATATATTTTATTATTCAAATTTTAACTATCCCTGAACAAATGTATTTTGAAGTTCAAATAAATTGTACATCTTGGTGTGAAATTTGTGTTATTAAAATAAATTATTACTTTTTCACACTGTAAAAATTTTTCATTATTCAAAGTGTAATGCAATGAATTTAATTCGCTTTGATTTAATTATTTCTGAGAATAAAATTACAGTTAGCTCATATATAGTATCACTGGACATTAAAGGAAGTGAAAATCCTATTTGTTTATTGTAATAAATGAATCTTGTTTTTGTTTTGTCAGTCAGAAATTGCTATCAGTTTGGTTGCTGAAATTTCCCAAAGTAGTACTAGTATTTTTTTTTATGGCTCATAAATTAAAAAGAAAAAAAATACTTAAATCACTTTTTCATGAAATTATAGTTTTGAAGTTTCTATCCTTTTCTTAATTTTTTTTCTCCTTAAGTTGGATAGTAACGAGTGATTGTGCTGCAAAATTCCAATAAATTGACATATTTAGTTGCAAAAATTTCATGATTTGTGTAGGAATTGATAAAAAATATTGCAATAGACCATGGTCCAATAGGGATTAAATTTAATAAAAAACAATGTTTCTTAAGTTATAATAAAGTTTAATAAAGACATTGTTTCTTAAGTTGTAGTATCTTAGTAGTTGTAGTTTTTTAAGTAGTAGATGGTGGAAAAAGGTCCCTTAAAATACATCCCATTTTATTATGGAATATATTTCCATATGTTCAATTTTTAAAAGTGCTTTTAATGCCACAATAAATTTTAAGAAGTAGAAATTCAGAAAGAAAAAAAAAAATAAATTTATATATAAGAACCGTGGTATAAACAAAACAGAAGATTTTCCAGACACATTTATAAAACT
>BPLQ01015187.1:571566-832538 GCA_021605075.1 Caerostris darwini | reverse complement strand
TGGTCATCAACTGTATTTTCTTGCGTTTGTTTAAATTTATCTGATGTAAAAAAAAAGATGGCTTTTGGGTACGACTTTTTGTAACTAATTCTTAACTAAAATTGCTAGGAAATTCACAAGTTATGTGTACGGTTATAATCCACACCAAGAAAATCTTTTAGCGTACAATCCGCGAATAAAGAAATTGCCATATTTTTTTTAATTAAAAATAGAAAATTGAAACCCTTTAAAAAAATGATGAAAGCTTTTTTTTTTAAAATTTAATTTTATTTAACAAATAATTTCCACTTTTAATATATAAATTCTCTTTTGCCATTTCATCTATTGAGAAATAAAACGGGATCAATTTCTTAACGTTTAATAAAACCGTATAATTACCAAAAAGATTTATAATTCTTTAGCATTGGAAATTTGGCATTTTTTTTTTTTTGTTTAAACGTTTAACATTTTGCGGAAAATGCTCTGTAGCGTGTATAACAATTAAGGACGCCGGTCGATTTTAACAATTTGTTGTAATATTAGTTAAATTTTTTATACTGGCAATTCGGAATTATAAAATTAGATATTTTAAAAGTAAAAAATAAAGTTTTAATTAACAAAATTACTCTTGCCTGCAGTACGTTAATTTCTTTTTATATTAACTTTAATAACAAAAACCTTACAGTTCTATTCGTGAAAAAAAGAATTTTTTCCCTTGAAATATGTATTTTACGATTATCGAATGCATTTCAAATAATATGATGTGCATGTATACATCTAGGGCTTTTCAGTCATATCAGTTGCATATTTAATGCTTTAAAGTTTTTGTTCATTATTTCGACAATTTTTTAAAAAAAAAGATGCTTAATACTTGGATTGACAACATTATGATACAAAACAGAATAAGTTGCAAAAACAATTTTTTTTTTTTCCGCTTTTGAAATTATATAGAACTATTTAAAACTTTTGACTAATATCTGTTTCAGTATTTTATTTTAAATGCTAAATTATAATTTTGTCGTGCCCTAAGTTGATAAATCTAAATAAGTTAAAAAATCTGTAAAGTTGAAGTTATCTGAAATAAGTGTGTAAGTTGAAGTCTAGTTTTGAATATAGAATATGTTTTTTGATGAAATTTATCCATTGTATGTGTAGTTCGTCATCATAATGTATTATATATTATTATTTATTATTATATTTTCATCGAAACACATTGAATTAGCTTGGAAGCTGATTAAAACTTTTTTTTCTGTCCCAAAGCTACAAGTGGAGACTTGCAGCTGAGTAACTAGAAAATTTTTATGTCATCAATTATGTTTATGTTAAAATTTCTTGTCATAAGAGAATACTTTCCTAGTAATTTTAGGGCAATAGATATGCTGTTAAGAACCATATCACAATTAAATGGTAGTAAGTATATACTGATCTCTGTATACGAGTATACAGTGCCTTCCAAAAGCTTTTGCATTAACATATTTATACAAGATAGATAAAAAAAAATCTATTAAGCTAGTTGTTCTATATTAATCCTTAGATAAAAAAAAAAAAAAAAAAATCAAATAAATAAAGACGATTTATTTTCTTTTGAAATAATTTACATTTTTTTAAAATAATTTTTTTTAGATCAAATTCGTTCGTCATGTATTGCATTTTTTATGCAACAATACATGATGAATGTTACTCACAAAAAAAGAAGAAAAATTTTTTTTTCGAATTAGAATAGTTTTAGTTCAATAAAAGTAAAAAAAAAAAAAAAATATTCAAAATTCTGAAATAATTTTGAATATTTGGTTGTATATTCTGGAGCTTCTGGTATAGATTCGAACAATTTTTTAAATAAATTCGATGCTCATTTTGTTCCATTTTTCTTGTATTACAGACTTAATTGTGCTTAAAAAAAAAAAAATTCGAATTCTGTTATCAAATTATAGCCACTTATGTACTATAGTGTTAAAATCTGATGATTAAGGAAGCATTTTAATGAATTAAAATTGTAAAGCAACGACAATCGAACATTCAATACAATATGCAATGTTGTAATTGTCCATTCCTATGTCCTGTACTAGTATTTGCATTTAGGCACCTTAATTAATTAGGTTGGCAGAATAATTAAACAATTAAATTACAATAGATTTTTAATAATATTTATTTTAATTGCATTTTTCTGGCTTTCATTAATTAAATTTGGCAAAATAATAAAGCAATTACATTGCAATAGATTTTTTAAATTATATTTATTTTAATTGCACTTTTCTGGATTTCAGCAAATTAACTCAGCACTTTTATGAATTTCAGTAAATTGATTGTTACATCATAATTAATATTTTTAATTATTTTGTATTGTATTGAAATAAGAGAAAGACTAAATAATCGTTTTAAGTTGAACTTAAATAATTTTTTATTAATTTTAACTTGCTAAACTTTCTCTTTCTTGGAACAATAAAAAAGGAAAGAACTATACATATTCCAAGAGTGACATTGATATTTGGGTAATATTCAGTTAAACCAAAATTATGAAGAGCCTGTAGAATATTATACAGAGATGCAGTTTCTGTATTTTGTATAAAAGTAGTTACTTCGAACTTTCAATTTTAACATGTGAATTTGCATTTTTTTTAATCGTTGCCATATTTAAAAATGAGATCTGAAGTCGATTTTTTAAAATCAGTAATCAATCAACGCTCATGTAGTTCAAAGACGAGCCATAAAAAAAGCAAAAATTGTCACTAATAGTTTTAATTTTCTGATAACGCCAAGCAATTTGACACAATAGTGTCACGAACACTAAATTTGCTTTTTTTGTTAAGTTACTTTCGTCATCTGGTGTTTCATCTATTTCCATTATCTCAACTTTTATTAAAAAAACTCTTCTCAGTTCTATCCATTTTTTCAGTCAAATTTTGTACCTCCTGAAATTTTTTTTCAAAACCTGTTTCTCAAACCCTTGCAATGTATTATGGAAACCAGCAATAAATTTTGTTCAACAATCTAATGACAAATTTTTCTGTTGTGATGATAAATCTATAATTAATTTACAGAATCAAACTTTTTACATTGCTACCGGATTTGAAAAATCGTTTGTACCCTTTTCATTACTTCAGATAATTGTAAATACAGTGCCTTTATTTCACTAACCTTTGATGATCACTTTGTATCAGAATTATTATCATGTGATTAATTTTGATCATATGACTGATTAAATTGATGTAGCTTTTTTCAATCATTGCAGTCAACATGGCTCATCTGTTCTTTTCTTGAAATTTCTGCAGTCGAATAAAATGGTGTAATAGATTGCTTTCTCGATTCTGCGTATGATCTAATTTTATTATTTAATTTTGAATAGAGAGTGAGAAATAAAAAACTGAACCGTTTTTTATGTTTTTCAATATATTTATTTAGTATTATTATAATGTCTAACAAATTCAATCAATTTTAAAATAAATGCTGCATTAACATAGACATGAAAATATTAGTCAGTTCTGCCAGTCATTCGATTGCTTATTTTAGTGAGCACAAATATCTAGGGTCTGAGTAAAGCAAAATGTAATCGCCAAACCTAGCAGTAGAAAGACAGAAAAATGAAAAAATATTTCTTGTGAACAGAATTTTCTTTCTGCCTCTTCCAGGTGGGCCTCGTGTGGGTGCACATGCACTGACACATGCTTAGGTGACATATGTCCTGATAGAATTTGTAGGTTTTTATAAACCGATATTTTCGGCTAATGATTCAAAAGTTTGTTAAATGTCAGTCTATTTATAACAATATATGGTGCCCTCAATATATTCGAATTTACCTCCTTGAATGTAGGACATACAACAATACACCATACTTCTCCACCGCCGTGTTTAACGGTTGAAAACTATTAATCTTTTTTAATATACTACTGTGTCCAAAAAGTAAGACAAATTTTTAATTTAAATTTACCGGGCATATGGTATTTCAATTTTTTTACACTGTCCTTGATATCTGTGTGAAATTCTATGTCAAAATAATCATTAGTGTTTGAGTTACGCTTGGTTTTGTGAGACGCTAAAACTGATTCCGGCGATTTTTGAAATGTCAATTAATTGAACAAGAACTTGCGTTAAATTTTGCTTGTGGAAACGTATAAAATGTTGCAGAAGAACATTCCTATACCGGAAAGAAATATTTAGAAGTGGTATAAACAGTTCGAAGAAAGCAGAGAACTCTTTGAACCTCAGAGAACACTTTGCCCTCTGGTCGACCATCAACCTCAACCGACGAAACTCACGTTCAAAAAATTAAAGATTTGGCGCTTGCAAACTGTCGATTTACAATTAGAGACCTTGCTGATGATGTTAGAATTTCAAAATTCCATTTTAAAAGATGTTTTGGGCCTCAAACGCGTCAAATCTCGATTGGTACCGAAAACACTGAATACGCCAGCTCACACTGCATTGATTCTTCGTGACTTTTTCGCCAAAAATGAAACCCATATCGTTCCACAACCATCGTATTGACTTAATTTAGCATCGTGCTACTTCCGGCTATTTCCTAAACTCAAAAGACCACTCCGGGGACACCGTTTTGATTCGATTAAAGAGACATTTCAAAAATCGCCGGAATCAGTTTTAGCATCTCACAAAACCAAGCGTAACTCAAGCACTAATGAATATTTGGACGTAAAATTTTACACAAATGTCAAGGACAGTGCCAACAACTTAAAAAAGAAAAAAAAAATTGAAATACCATCTGCCCGGAAGATTTAAATTGAAAATACCTGTTACTTTTTGGACAAAGTAGTATATATATATATTACGTATTTGAATATTTTTTTCGATTTTCAGCAAATTACTGGCGACTATTAGTTCCGAATTTTATTCTAAAATACGCTTTTCCAAAGTATTTTTCGAACTGTTTCTGAAACATTCGCATTCTACAATATTCTTGCGAATCTGCTGATAGTCTATTACTTGATAATCTTACATTTTTCTTTAGTTTTTTTTTGGATATTAATCCACTTTATTTTATGAGAGAGTCTTCCGGATTTTGCTTTACAGCTTAAGTATTCAATGATGCTTTTTAAAGTGTTTTATGAATTTTCTAGATTAACTTGCAATTTTTTTTTAATATTTCACTGGCTCCCAAAAATCTTCGTTTACTTATGAATTTTAAAGAAATACTTTTGTATCCATTAATAAAAATTAGTACTTAAGAATGAGAATTTATTAATACTATCTATAATTTTTTACATTATTTTAAGAACATTGTAAAACTTTCTTTTGTTTGTTTGTTTGTTTTTCAAAAATTATAATAATAAAAGTAACAAAAATAAGCTATATGAGCGTAACTGAAATTTTTGAGACAGTGGCAGACGACAAACGCAGGAAAAAAAATATATATTCGTTAAATTTGTAAATTTGAACTCTTTTATGGGCGCAGACGATAATAGTGGCAACAATTGCAATTTAGCTGTCGTAGAATAGATTTTGGAAGGAAGGAAAATGGAATTGACGCGAGAGCATTATTGCGCTATGATTTTAAAGTGGGGTTAAATCAAGAAGAATGCCTTCAACGTTTACAATTAGCATATGGAGACGAAGCTCTATCCCGTGCTACTGTATTTAGATGGTTTACAGAATTTCGTAAAGATCGAAGTTTTCTGCTGGATCAAGAACACACAGGAAGATCTTCATCAGCTGTAGTTCCATAAAATGTGTCGGCCATACGAAAAATGTTAGTTGATGACAATCGCTGCACTTATCAAATGATACAGAAGAAACTTAGCATTGGATCCACAGCTATACATAGAATTATTCATGCAGAACTGCATATGAAAAAATTAGTTTGTCGTTGGGTCCCCTATAATTTAACAGAACACCAAAAAACGGAGCGTGTCAGCAAAAGCGTCGGAGCAAAAACTAAGTGTCTTCCAGAAATCCTTCAGGAAGTGAATGGAAGGGGACTCATGTTTCACCATGATAATGCATCTTCTCATACGGCAAGATCGACAGTCGAATTTCTTAAAGACACATCAAAGTGATAGAACATCCACCCTATTCCCCTGATCTTGTTATGTGTGACTTTTGGCTTTTTTTTTAATCTCAAGAAAAATTTACGTGGTCGCCGTTTTCATTCTGAAGATGAGATTGATGAGGCTATAAAAGCATATTTTTCATCAATTCCGAGAAATGGACGCCGTGAAGCATTTAGCCTTTGGAAAAATCGTCTGAAAAAGTGCGTTGATGTTGGAGGGGCCTACTTTGATTACTACTCTTAAAATTTGGTAAGTTAAACTTGTACCATTTAGCCGTATCTCAAAAATTTCAGAGTGACCCTCGTATAACAGAAGTCTTCGTACACTTATAATAAATCTCTACATATTAGTAAACAATATAGAATTTCGGTCAATAATTACTTAGTAAGATATTAAACAGCATCAACAATAGTTTTTAATGTGTAGACATAGAATTCACTAATTTCTTAAAATTCATATTGAATATATATATATATACATTCGTATTTGCATAACAAAATTTCGTTACAATTCTTTGGTGTGTATTTTTCTTATATAAAGTTTAATTTTAATTTGTATGTCTAGCTTTGAGTTAAATGCATTGTTATTTCACTCTTTTTATTAAATATTAATTGCATGTTTAAAATGGCCAAATATTTATGGGATTTCATTTCTGCTTATTTTGCGTAAATCTAATTATGTTATACTTTAAGCATAATTTAAATTTAAAAAAAAAAAAAAAAAAAAAAAAAAAAATTTGCAACCTTTATAATAAACAGGATATTTGCCAATAAAATTAAAAAAATTCTAGCTTTCTAAAAAAATATTAAATTAAATTTCTTCATGATGTATATTAATAATATTCATTTTCCATTCAGTAATTTTATTTTTAAAAATTTTAATTAAATTATTTTATTTCTTTTATATTATCTGTTAATTTATTAAATTTTCATTTCAACCCAAAAAGAATCGTCCATAAAAGAAAAAAAATCAGTATTTCGTTTTGAAAGAACTTTTATTTATTTCTATTTTCATTTTCGTGTTTTTTTTTATATTTCTCCTTCTTATTTATTCTTTACAAAACTTATCGCTTTTTTTGTTATCTTTCTTATTTATTTCAGTTTTCAAAAACACTTTCTAAATGTTTTTGTGTTGATTTTCTCGCTATTCTGAGAATTCTATTTTCAATTATTATGAAGATTTAACTTTTGTACATTTCAATTCATGGTGGAAAACTTTCTTCTTCTCATTGAATTCTGGATTGAGTGAATAGCCACTTTTACCTTGATTTATAAATTATTTCTTGCCATTTACATTTTTTTCTCAGTTCTTTAAAAAAAAAAAAATTAAGATAAATTTTGAAAAATGCTTTATCGTGTAGCTTTATCGAAATGTGGTATATTTTCATGGATCTAAAAATTCTTTTTACATTTTATCCTTATAGACGCAATATTTTTTTAATTGGATCTTAGAATAGTTTGTAAGATTTTTTGTTGAAATCTTAAAAAATTAAAAATATTTAATAATAAATATTTAATATTAATAATATAATTATCAATAAATATTTATTAATATAAATATTTAATCTTAAAATATTTAGTTCGTAAAGCATTCAAATTTAATCATTTTAAAATTGCTTATAAATTTTGATTATTTGTTATTTGATTTTATATTACAATTTCTCTAAACAGAACTCACAACATCTTCAACTCATCAATATCTTATTTCAGACCTTAATTAATTAATTAATAATTTAATAAATCATTTTGAATTAATGTTCTGTACTGATAGATATGAGTAGGCACCACTTTGAATTAAAATCTTGAACTATATTTGTTCTCGTAAGTAAACTTTACTAAAAATTACTATGAAAATGATGATGAAACTTTTTTTTTTCTAGTTTCATTATTAAGATACTTTAGTTCCTTTAAATTGATTTTATATTTAAAGGAAAAATTAAACTGTCCAAATATAGCTCCGCAATTAAAACATACACTCATTGCCATGAAAATGAGTGCACAAGGAGATAGTTGTTGAACGAATTTACGTATTTACGCTACGAATTTTGGTATGAAGATCTGTGTTAAGTTGTTGTTTCTTATCCCACTTGGTAGACATCTAGACCAAACTTGCGAACCCATATGGACTCATGGTTGAAGGAAAACGGGGCAGTTTCTGTTGTAATGGAGCACCTGTAGGTAGAAGTCGGACTTGGCTCCGTGACGCTCTACAGTCATATGAGCCCGGAACCTACGGCTTAAAGTGGATTCCGAACCACTGCAAACATCTATGGCACCGCCGGGACTCGAACCCGAAGTCTGTGGCACAGAGTGTTAGAGGTGCAATCTATAATGGGGTTTCGACGTTTTGAAGCCTTTATAGCCAAATGGATGAGTTTGAATGTTGTCACATACATGGGGTACTTTGGTCATATCGAGCAATGAGCCGTTAGCTGCACTTTACAGACACTGCTATGCAAAAGTGCCGATAGCAATGGTTCTGCATGAATCTCATCGTTGAAACGAAAGCTGTAAATGACTAAGGATAAGATCGGATGATTGTGCGATAGGCTCGAACTGTTCCAACAGGAACATTGTCTGACATCCAGCGTTCTATAGTGACTTCCATATTACTTATTCTACCTTGCACCATCACACGGCGCTTGGATGAGGTGCAGCTTTTCTCACGTTGTCTTTTTAAACATCTGCCTTTTGGGTGAGAAAGCAGCCTCGAGAGGTATCGTGCCCGAACATCATTGTTGTCAACTGAACAGCATCATTCTCAATGATGAATACCGCATTAGTTTTGGATAAGTTAACCATCTCGTCCATCTGTGGCGAAAGTCTATCCTATCATCTCAATCAGCTTTTATTTCATTAAGCCACACAGCCATTATTCCTAGTGTCCTTACAACAGCAGATGGTCTACAATTATTCTGCGTGCAACTTTAACAGCTTAACGATATGTTGATATAATACAATAGCATTGCCCTTCATGCCACGCTATCCTGGGACCATTTTCTAATATCGAATTCCATATGGCTGACAAATCTCTGGACTGCCTCCGTGCTGTTATTATTCTTTCTTGTTCAGCAAGATCACAGACCTTTCTTCATTTGAATATGTATAGGGCATAGTATGCCGTGAGTTTCAGGCACACAAAAACTTCGGAGATCTGGAAAAACATTTGAGGAATGCCTGGAAGAATGTGCCTGCTGGATGAGATGATGAATCTTTATCATTCTTTACATTAACGTGGACAAGCATGCATCACCGCCGGGAGAGGTTCACCAGTTACTGTTTCGAACATCTAATGTACATATGCTAACTATCGATGTATCCTAGGATTTTGAAATTTTAATCATTTCTTAATTTTTGTGTGGTATTTAATTTCAATAAAAACAGTCACTTTCTTCATGGAGTTTGAGTTTTATTTATTATTTAACTTTTTTTATATATTTAAAAAATATTTTTAATTTTTTTATTTAAGACATATACGCCGTCCAGTCACATTAATGTGACCACCACCTACTTTCGACATCAACGTGAAATAACCAATCACAAAAGGCCGGTGGCAGCACATTGCAGTGGAGTGTATATAAAGAATTCCACTTAATACCACATTCCACACTCCACTTAAAGCCAGAATATACAAGAGTGTATATTCTAGCTTTTGACAGGTGGTCACATTAATGTGACTGGACTGTGTATTTGTTATGGTAAAATAAGTATATGTATAAAGAAGTTTATTCTATATAAGAAATCAATTTATTTTAAAGATCTGTCAGATACACAATTTAAAAAAAAAAAAATCTCATAATTATTTTAAATAACACGTTTTTTTTAATGTTATTAAATTGTTTGCTTACGTAATTAGGAGAGGATTTATACTTAACGTATTTCTAAACAACAACAAATCTAGAATACAAACTTCAGAAAAGAAACAACAAAAATTAAATAGCTACGAGGTTGGTGCACTCACGTTTTTCCATTTTATTCCATGGAAAAAATAAACTAATTTGGGGTACTCTGGAATAACTAATTAAGCCTAATTTAACTCAGATTAACTAGCTGCTATAACTAAGGGATACGCTTGGGTAAAGATATCGTTCGTTTACTTTATTTTCGTTGTAAAATATTAAGTGATGAAATATTTCGCATGTTTTCTTTATTTTAAAGGTTAAAAAGTAAACTAAAATTTTTTTTTATTGCAGGATTCTTTTTTTTTTTTTAAATGTACTTTCACTATCTAAGATCTAGAGCAACCTAATGGATAGCATAGCATAGATAGTTGAGCTTCCGAGGTTAGAGAGTTTGATGTAGCCTTTTTTGCTATACCCTTTGTTTCCAAAAGCCAATAAGAGAAACCGAATTGAAAATTTCTATGAATATACAAGGGATGGGCACTAAAAATCGATAAACAAAAACGTTCCTTGGCTGGGATTAGTAACGAGGATTCGAATATCCTTCTCTGAAGATACTAGTTCCAAATTCCGAAGGCAAAATTTGGGTTTTGGGAGTAATTTGACACGCCTTTTTCATGGTACAATTTACGTAACATTGGATTTGTCGTTACAGTTGTGAATAACCAAGTCAAGCAATATTTGAATATTCATAATTTTTTGCTACTGACATGGTTCAAAACTAAAATTTTAAAAATTAAAATTATTTAGATAAGTTTAAAAATATTGAATATTTATATCAATATAAATTAAATTAAATTAAAATCGTTCTTGCGTTTTTTAATTTAGAACATCATATCAGAAGCATCGAATAACTGACGTGCATTTTATTTGTTCGCCTTTTGGAACATTTTTTTAAGATTTGATTTCAATTTTTCTGAATTTATTAGACTGCGTGAGAAGAACGAAAAGAAAAAAAAAACGTCTTCTGTTAGAATTTCCATTAGTTTTTGGGTAAAAAGCTCCGAAACAAATTTCTCTTGAACAAATAAGTCTTCCTCAGTTTGAAATTCAATTTATCGTGAAATAGGGATTCGTTTTTCTCTATAAGCATTTGGTAAAAATCGATATTATCCAGAGGATATTGCCTCTCAAAAAAATTCACATGGCTAGACTGGGATATTTCCTTTTTCTCATATTTTTCACAGTGTGGACAAAATAGGACTAGGAAAAGTTAGTGAATATGTAAAATTTTGTCATGCAACTATACGTATAAAAGCGTACAGGACTTTTAAGATAAAATGGATTTATTTCTTATTATTTATTAGATTATACTTGACATACTTATAAATGATACTTGTTTTGGCATTTTAATCATCAACAATTTTATAAATGTTTGAGTAATTCCTTTTCCATTTCTTTGTTAAGAATTGAACTTGCTTTGACACTATAAAGATGACTTATTTTAAGCAAAAACAAGTAATCTTTGTAGTAATGCTAGTTGTTAATCAAATAGTTTTGATTGAACAAAAATAAAGCAATTAATCTGCACTGTTAGACAATTGTAACAAGATTGACAATAATTTTTGTTCTTGTCGTATCCCCTAAAGAGTACAAGAAAATCAAATATCGGGTGCTCCCGAGTAATAGTGACTATGCTGATTGCCAGCTCGGAGTATAAATCCTCTTCCGAGGGATAGTCCAGACAATGTATGACGGCTGCTACAACTGGAGAATCAAAGGCATGATGAGGAGTAAGCTCGACATCAGGGCAATTGCCACATTTTTGGTATTTTTTAGCGCCATCAGCAGAAATTTTCATATTTTTGTGGTGATTCATTCTTAATCTTGTGAGAGTAGTAACTGTTTTCTATCGATATTTAGTTTCGATCTTAGAAGGAATTATAACTTTAGATTTTGCCAAGGCATTTGCATCTGCAAGGGAAGTAGAAATGGCAGCCTGATCCAGACTTCTGGCATTCTTTGTCAAAGAATCTGCAATGTCATTAAATTTCAAATCCATATGAGCAGGGATCGATTGTAGGATACACATGGACAATAAGTAAAATGCAACTTAAGTTAATGCAAATAAATAACCTATTGATTCTTATTCACATTAAAATGTATTTTACTGACATCTATACTAACAATAAAAAACAAAATCTTATCTCTTTGATATGAAACTTACCAAATTATCTCTTTGTTATGAAACTTACCAAATTATCTCTTTGTTATGAAACTTACCAAATTATCTTTTTGATATAAAGCAGTTAATAAGTTTTATTTTCTGAAGCAGGTCAACGCCAGGTTATATGAGCTATCTATGATTTTCAACCAACTATAAATTGCTTATGTGTTTTCAATATAACAGCATACATCTGTAATGTAAAATTAAATTAAAACGAATGCCTACCTTTTGATAACTTGTGTATTGTCGTCTTGTGTATTACAGTTGTGTGCTCCACACATTAATTACGCATATAAGATACATAATGAGTTTGTATATTGGATCCATATGTACCACGTTTGATGCATTTGTCTTCTAGGGCATTGGTATGTGTAGAAGTTATATTGATTGAATTTCAATACACCAACAATTTCGTTAATGGATAATCTGGTATCATAGCACAAATGATTCTAGCTTTTAAATGTAGATTCTTGTTTCTTTCATTTCCATCTATCTCAAGATATACTATTATTCTACCGAACCAGGCAGCGACAAAACGTGACTGCGATTTAAAGCATCATTCTGTTTACTCCTATTTACAATACTGCTAGGTGGCATTGCTGGAACTCCATCTGGTCTTCAAAGTCATATGATTTCGTATTTTCTTTCCTGGACAAATTTGGTCATATGAGCTACAAATAATTTACATGTCTGTCCTATTTTAAGAATCCTTAGTATTTCCAACGTCTGTTTAAGGGTTCCATTACGGTGGTGCAACTTTTATAGCAGAAGTATAGAATGTTAGATAGATAATTACTTTGCCTTCCAGTGTTGAGAATATTGTGGAAGGGTTTGAAAAGTATAATTTAGAAGTTTTATTGTTTTTTTTTTTTTAAATAAATCACTTTTCTAAACAAATATGTTATTTTTTTTTTTTTGAATTTTATATTTATTAATGGAATGTGAAATTTAAAATTATTGTTTATTTTGGTATTATAAAGAAACTACAAATCTTTCATTCACAACTGGTGAAAACAAATCTTGCAATACAATTGATTGAGATTATAATTACGAACACATTGCTCAACACTTTTTAACAAAGGCATAAAACACTTCTTGAAGCACGTTTACTTAAAATAATTTAATTTGCAGGGGTCTGACGGCCGAGCAACTAGCGTTGTGGCGCTCGGGGCTACAAGTTTCGGGTTCGAGGCCGGCGGTGCTATGGATGCTTGTAGTGGTTCGGAATCCACTTTAAACTGTAGGTCCCGGCCTAATATGGCTGTTGGGCTTAGGGCTGAAACACCGACCTTGAACTGATCTGTCGGTGTAAGCCTTGAAACACCGACAAGTGGTGAAGAGAGGACATTGCTGACAGAAACTATCCCGTTTTTATATGTTGTATAAGATAAAACTTAGAAAATCCCATCTGGAAATCTGAGTGGTGATGTGAGGCGTTTATAAACATTGTTTAAATTGTATCGAGCCTCCTCCTCGTTTTTGAAAGGAGTGACTGCGTCAGCTGACTCGAAGTTTTGCCCTCCTACACACTCGTCAACGAGCGCTACAAATGGACCTCAAGTCGGTCACGCAAAATAACACTACTGGGAAAACAAATGCCAATAACGGAATTATTTCCCACCTATTCAATGTCTGCTGACACCAATCACCTTCTATTTAACACCAATTATGTAATTTCGTACACTGAAAATCCAGCTCTACTTTTGTTTTTACATCAACGACCATGCAAAAACATTACGTTCCTTTACCTGCACAGAAGCCTTGAAACTTGATTTATGAGATGTTTGACTTGTGAAAACGATCGTGACCATCAAACTGGCACTTAAAGATGGCCAACAATCACTAGAGAAAAAAAAAAAAAAAAGCAAGCAAGCCCAAACAATTTTTTTTTTATACCCCAAAAACACCTACATGAAACCTTGATGATGGCAGCTAGTGAGTGAATCACTTAAAAAAATGTAATTCATCCTTTATTTTTCAAAGTCATATTTATCTCCCTTCCAGAAGGCCAAGTTCGTGGAACCGATTTGCAAATTCCCTCCATATAATTACGTCCAGTGCCCTTCCCAATCCCTTTTCTATAGGAATTCTCTCCAGTTTAATGGCCATCTCTGTGTCACCTTGACCTGGTCTGAACCTGTTTTCTCCAGCAGCGGATAGTTCCAGACGCAACTACCTATATGTCTACGACCACTCTCGATTTCTTGCTGTCTTTTCTTTTTTCTTTTTCTTTCTCTCTCTCCCCCTCTGCTTCTTCCTTTCGTGTTTTTTTAATAGGCGTTTTTTTTTCTGTTCCTTTCTCTCTCTCTCTTGAGGTGTTCCACTTTTTCTTCTTCTTCGATACCAGCCGAAGTGGAACGAGATGATAGGAAGATCGCTGTTGCTATGAGACTGGATCACTGAGAGAATATCTCGCGGTGACGTAATGAATTCCAGTTGATCAGAGATGTCGCGTGATTTTATTCAACCCGCCTCGAGATTACTTTTGAGAGCAGTATCATTTTGTACTGATTTCGACCATCAACTTTGTGATAAGTATATGGTCGAAATTAGTATAAAATGATATTATTATGTAAGGAATTTATTAAAGATTTGTGAGGAATTTATAAATTATCCTGATCAGGGCCGGATTTTCCTATAGGCTAACTAAGCTTCAGCCTAGGGCCTCAAGATCAAAAGAGGCCTACATTCAAATTGTTAGGAAAATTAAAATTACACTAATCTAAAAACAGGAAGGTGAAAGGGCCTCATAAGTGGAATAGCCTAGGGCCCCTTTTCATCTATATCCGGCCATAATCCTGATTGTCAAGAAATTCTCTTTTTGAAACAAAAAATTAGTAAAGATCTGCATTTTTTTCCCAACATATTTATGCGAGAGCAGATTTTTATATTTTGTAGTTATTATTGACAGGGACCTGATGGCTGAGTGACTAGCGCTCTGGTGTTCGGTGCCATGTGTTTGGAATTCGAGTCCCGACGGTGTCATATATGTTTGTAATGGTTCAGAATCCAATTTAATCCGTAGGTACTGATCTAATATGAATATTGGGCTTTTGGGTGACAGCCCTACCCAGTAAAAGAGAAAACATCTGCTTCGGAATCTGTCGGCCATGACGGCCAGACGGCCATGGTCCATCATGGACTGTAGTGCCAGGGAGTTAGTTAATTACTGTTAAGGACAAGGTTAAATATTCCTGAATAAGTCAAAAACTGTTTTTTGATGATATATTTATTATTTTTAAACGAGATATTTATTTTCGTGTATAGATCAATATAGCGCTTTATTATTACTTGGTTAATAAATGAAAACCAATAGACTAAAGAAAAATTATTAAATTGCACAAAAGTGGTGTGACAGACAATAAATAAATTATATATAGTATATTCTATATAACGGATATAGCATACATGAAAAAAACACGAAGACAAAAATTGGATATTATTGACAAAGTCTCGAATATTATGAATGAATGTTATAAATATACTATGTATAAAGAAATGAAGTTCCTTATAAAAGTGTATTAATACCTGATGATATATAAATGCTCAATGGCTAAGTATACAGAGGAGTATATTTGAATTTTCTGATTGCCTGCATTGCAGTCAATGCTTTCAAAAACGAGTAAATTCAATGGCAATTGTGAAAGCCTCTGCAACCCCATCCACGTCATTCTGCATCGATAGACTCCCATACGACAGGCAAATGTACGATAGTTACCACAAAAATTCCCCCCGGAAGACATCATTTTTCCCATTCCCATTACTTAGCTGTCATGGGCATGCAATGATTAAATCTCAACCCCCTTCCCCATTTCTTGGCGGTCTGATGGCCAATTGGCCTTTGGTACTGCAGGCTTCAGGTTCGAATCCTAGCGGAGACATGTATGTTTGTTAGTGGTTCAGAATCCACGTTAAACTGTAGGTCATGGTCTAATTATAGCTTTAAGTGCGCAAAAAAATGACCCGTAGAGAGACAAACCAAACCAAATCAGGCCCCCTTAAAAGAGTGCGGTGTTGAGAGCATGGAAAAAATAAATAAATAAAACTAAATAAGTAACGTGTGGCAGTTTCTTGAAATAATTAGTGAACTTTATTCGTGAAGGCTATTAAATTGGCGTTTTTTATCATGTTCACGAGCTATATTTATTAATTCTGATCACAAGAACTTCATTATTATTGAAAATTGACTTAAACAAATTGGTTTTTCTACGAGAATTAGTATATCTATAGTAGTTTATATGTGAATATTGTAGAATATTAAGATATACATTTTATTAGTCTTCAAAATTAAAAGAGCTCCATATGAGGACTTACAATCCTCCATCTTAATAGACTACATTAGAAGAATTGCAAACTAATGTTTTGAATAAACTAGAATTTCTGCGATGACTGTACTCAACTAATCATAAGGATATTGGAACTTTATATTTAAATCGTATATCGTCTATTGTATATTTGTTATATATATGCTTGCTGCTTTATATGCAAAAGTAATCAGAAATTTTTAATAAAATTCTTTTTAACGATCCATATATCAGTCCATGAAGTATTTTTTATTGTTTTTTAGTAGTAAAATGATAATACAAATTTTTATAAATATTGTTTAAAATACAAAACAAATTACAGACCTGTAACCAGTATTACATCTAATGATTTTAATTTGGGAGTTAAAAACAACATTTTTTTATAACTATATCGTGAATTATTTTACGAAAGAACCATTTAGAATTCCCATATATTTGTCATAAATAATTGAACAGAAATATATTCCTTTAAAATTGGATGATATTGAATACTGTTTTGCATAATTGTTTCCCATAATTTGAAAAGAATTGTTTATTGTTAAATAAATGCTGTCTTGATTGTGAATTGTTTAATAAATGCTATCCAGTTTAAGTAAAAATGATCGATCGAGACATGGCACAAAAAAATACTGTTTGAAGCATAGTTAATAAGTGATTTGATTACTTCTTAACTATGTATCAATATAAATCCCCGTTAATTGCTTTATGTTAATCAGCTCGCGGCGGGAAACCTGAAATGCGTAGGCAAACCTTATGATTAGGTGCTGCAAGAAAAATATGGGGTTATTAATTCATTTTCTTTCTTGTTATTTTTCTTATTCAAACCTATTTATATGCAATTGTATGTATTGTTTATGTTGGCGTTACCACTTATTATTGGTGTTCAAGTAGTAAGAAGTTGGCTACGTTTGTTTTTTTATCCACCCACTTTTATTGTTATTTAATAGTAGGCCAAGCAAAAAAGGCGTTTATGTGTGAAAGATCATGCTTTTAGATGTTATATGTAAAGAATTGTTTATTTTACCGTTGAAATATTTACTATATATTAGTATATACTATTAAATTCGTTTAACGTTAAAGGTAGATTTCTTTTTGTTTGTCTTCTTAGTGCATATTTGAAAGAAGTAATAAATATTGTATTAAAAATTGAAAATTTAATTAATACATTCTTCCATATATATATGAAAATGAAATTTTTGAAAACTTACGTAAATTATTAATAATGTCAATATGCTTTTTATCGACCCCAATAGACTTCGAATTCTGAATTTACTTTTAACATTGATATTTTGAATACTTTGCAGACTTTTGCTGCTGGCTGTTATGGTTTTGTCTTCAAAGGCCGGCACTTTAGTCTTAGATTGGTCATTAATCACTAGAATGGCAGATATGTAGCAAATTCAGCGTTATCAAGGGAGGAGTAAGAATAGGAATGCTGGTAATTTACGTATCGTATAGGATATTACCCTAAAAACTCCTATTAACAGTCCAACAAAAACAATTTTCTCTGATTTTCCTTTCTTATTAGAGCGGCACGGTGGCCAATTGGTTAACGCTCTACCCCTTCGTGCCTCAGGTTCGAATCCTGGCGGAGGCAAGGATGTTTGTTAGTGGTTTGGAATCCACGTTAAACTGTAGGTCCCGATCTATTTGGTCTAAAGTGTGCAAAAAAATGACAGTTGAGCGATAAACTTAACTAATTCTTTATCAAATCAATAGCTTCAATGCACTGCATTATGCATTCAAAGCTACCTTTTACCATGTATTAGGCTGAGTTTTGGGGGTGCAAGTGGGGATACAAAGTGTGTTTTTATCATTAATTCAACAAGTAAAAACTCTGTCTTCCTAAAAGCTATTAATTTTCTTTTCCGGGAAAAATAAAATATCATTCTTTTGGTTCGACTTTCTCCAAAGGCAGTGGAATTCTCGAGAGATGTTTCGAAATTTTTTGTGAATCGTATTTACGAGACATTATTATCCTTTAAATTTGGGGTTTTCAAACTAGAAGAAAGATCCCTAATGGGAACGCGGATATGTTCGACGAAAAGAGGGGAATTGTCAGCGCGTTTTCTGTTACGAAAAAGTAAATCACAAAAGAAAATGCAACATAATTTTTTTTTGTTACAACAAACTTTAATTTTTATTAACTTTTAAGTTATAATTTGTTTGATTAGGAAGGAATTTCCAATTTTGAACAAAAAAAAAAAATGAATAAAAATTCAGTGTTTCCTTTCCCAAAAATGTACAATTTTCTTTTTATTTGACTACTATTAAATCGCAAGTTCAAAATTTATATTGTAATCTATAAATTTAATGCAAAAGTAAAAAATTCTAAATCGCGAAATTTCTGATTCTGTATCAGACTAAGAAGCATTTCAATGATGACCGCTGATATTAAAACGTAAGATTATTGGGTTTTTTTTCAATAAGGAATTAAGTATTTGGAGCTCTTTAACATTAAATTTTAAAGGGTTTGTTAAATTCCAACTAATGTTGTTGTTGTTGTCACCAATCCTCAGTGTCCAGCACCTCCAGACGGACACCCCATGAGTAGTCTACTCATGGATGGAGGAAAAGAGGGCAGCTTCTGTTGTGATGGTGCACCCGTAGATAGAAGTTTGACTTGGCTCCGGGTAGCTGAAGAAAGAGGACATTGCCTTCCGGGAGGACTTTAGAGGGAACTATTCCGAATTTGCATATCGTATGGGAAAAAGCCTGGAAACTCCCACCAGGTAGTCCGACTAAAGGGGCAAGAGGCTGAGCATCACAAAAGGCATCGAGACTCCTCGTTTTTTGAAACAGTGTCTACAACAACCCCACCCGCTGATTGAACCTCAGCCCTAATTATCATCTGCGGCGCAGATTTGACAGAATATATCTTTTCTAAAGGAAGGCGGGAAAGGTAAGATGGATATTTATCACTGCCTTTAATATATCTAAATATATATATATATAAACAATGTTTCATGAAGAGAAGGAAATTCCTTTCAAAGGGAATTTCTATTGCTGAAAAGACGTTTCTAATTTATGATATAATTATGAGGTTATAGAATCTACTGGCTTGATTGTATTACTTTTAGATGAGTCTTTTTTAGCGTTTTCAGTAGAAACGCTAAAAAGAGACTTTGTAGGCAGACGGTTTTGGCTCACCATGGAGCTGTTGCGCCAATGAAGAGTAATAATTATCAATAATAATTTACGATAGTTAAAATTATACTCATTAAAAATTCCATCTAAATTTTTTTAAAAATTATTTTACTGATTTAAGAAAAATTAAATTTTATATATTCCTCTTTCAGTCCATTTGCGTTCTCTTTAGAGGATGGGCCTTACAATTTGAACCCTACCATCTAATAATGAAATATATATTAAAGACATTATTATTTATTCAACAATGCATTTATAGGAGAATGTTTTATGATGTACCAAATAAAACAATAATTTTTTATATAAGAACTCTAAAGTAAGTTAATCTTAAAAAAGCAAATTTTCGATCATTATAACATGCTTTGCATATCGACGATAGACATAAAAAAAGTAGTGGATGACAGAGATGTCAGAGCTCAGCTTGTTACTTTGTATCCAAAGAGAAACATTGTTGCTCTCCTCTCCAGAGCGAGCGAAGCGCTGTCTCTCCCACTCCGGACCATGAATCAATACGATGCTCCCTTTGAAATGCAATACTCGCTCTTGGAGGAATCAATGTGAAACTCGACGTCGCACATTCTCTTCAATTGACTTATTATGTTACTCTTACGTGGGAGATGTATTATGAACATCGCAGAGTACCGATAGAGGATCTCATTAGAAGAATAGAAGTATCAGCATTTTATGTAAGAAAATAGTGAAAATAAAGCAACTATAATTTGGCATAGTACATTAATGTATTATTTTAACATAATAAGAAAAGATTTTGTGTGTAAGTGAAAAACATGTGTTGATGAATCTGTAGTAATTTTACGGTACATTATTGCAGCGGGCCTGATGGCCGAGGGGCTAAAGCTCTGGCGCTTGGTACCACAGGTTACGGGTTCGAATCCCGGCGGTGCCATAGATGTTTGTAGTGGTCCGGAATACACTATAAACCGTAGGTCCCGGTCTAACATGACCATAGAACCCAATCAGAACACAGAAGTCACAGAACCCAATCAGACGTCTTCTCACCCACATCATTCCCAAACTGTAAAGGGGTAACTTAGCTTCAGGGACTGTGATGTGATGTGGTGTGTTGTAGTAGTACATTATTACATACATTACATTATGACACATCATGTTTATAAATTTTGACGAGATCTGATGAGGCCCATTTTGGTATATTTGAGCTGAAGATTTTAAGGGCTATTCTTGGAGGTGTTAGGGAAAGTGATTGTTGGAGAAGAACGCAGAAATTTATAAATGATATAAAGACCCAGAAATTATAAAATTTATTGAGAGCAGTAGATTAAACTGAGCTGCTCATGTATTTAGAATGAATGATTTAAACAGTGTAAAAAAGCTCGTTTTGGCTAAGCCACAGGGACAAAGAGGAAGAGGACATCTCCATTAAAAACGCCCGGAAGAAGTATTCATTACCTTTCCGTATAACAATTTTTTAGTGCCATATATAAATAATTTTTCCAGTACCATTCTATCTCCAAAAATGCGACAACTTTTTTTTTAATTTAAGGAATACTAACAAATTATTTTGTTGCTTTTTGTTGTTTGTGCCTTATTTAGCAGGTTTTAGCACATCTAAAGTTAGTATCTGTAATTGTTTTATCAGTTAAAATGTCTTTACTGTCGTAAATTGAGGTTGCTCTTTACAGTGCACAGATAGCTTGCGAATGTATCGTTTTTTCTTTAACAATTGCTAATACTATAAAGTCATATTTATGGTATTAGCAATTGTCCCGTCAGCTTAATTGTATATATATGAGTGTGCGTGTATGAGAAGAGAGAGAGTGTGTGTTTCCGATATGTTTGTAATGTAGGGGCATTATAGACAATACTGTGTGGCTTAAGGCAAATGTGCTAATTATTTTAAGTACTTACCCTAGATATTACATAGAATGTTACGATGATAATTTAGGAAAACTATAAAAAGAAAGCCTCGTAAAGACTTTTACTGAATGTTTGCACGGTGAGGACGGGCGTTGTCATCCATAAACAGAAATTCAGCACCCATGGCCCCCCGAAACAAACGTACATGTTGTTCCAGAAGGACATCCCGATAGATGTGGCCTGTCATTGTTACACTCTGAACATGCAGGTCAGTTCTGGAACCAAGAATAATTCCTCAACAAACGAGCCATCCTGCACCACCGTTACGGTGTCGCTCAATGGTGTTCTCTTAGTGGTAACGGGTACCTGGCGCTCTCCATATGAAAGTCCAGCGAGAATCAGACTGCAACACGGTCTGCCTTGAAACTGTCGTACCGGTAGCTGAAGAGAGCTGACGAGACAGGTCTGATGCTGTGCTCCGTCTGTTTCTTTTGGCAGTAACTGCTAAACACCGGTCCTCATTCAGCGTTGTAACTCGGGGGCGACCTGTGCTTTAACATCTACTCACATTACCATCATCTTGGAATCGTTGTCAAAGCCTAGAGATGACACTCTAGGCGATTCCAAGTTCCTCGGATACTTCCAGCTGGGTACGTCCACATTCCAGTCGTCCGATAATTCTACCACGTAAAAAATCATCCAAATGCTTCCTTTGTGCCATAACTATGCGGTTATTGCACTGAAAGGCTTTTAAAGCGCTTGTGAACAATTTTACTTCTTTTCCACCATTCCTTATATACCCCTCTCTTACACTCTCGTCATTGTGACGTACTATCCGCGCCATCTGGTGGTTTCCTGTAATTTGCATATTCTTCTTCAAGATGTGTGTGATAATTCTACAGGTGAAATTTTTATTTTAGAGTTCAATTTCTGTGTGATTCAGAATTATCCTCAATTTATGGACATGAGTGTAAAAGCATATGTGATTTTAATATAATACCAAAAGGAAGTACATAAATAATTAGATTTTTTTTTCATACTTTGTTCCAAAGCACCAGATATTCTACATATTGCCTAGGCATTCTATTCAATTCATACATTACATATGTACATAATTTGCAGTATCAGATATTTCGTTCTTATAATTTTCATTACATATCGATAAAATAATACATCAAATATAATATTTCGACTAATGAATATTTAGAAATATTTTTTTAATTTTAAGATATTGGATAACAAGTATCATAAAAAATGTTTTTTAAAGTCAATTCCAACTTTTTTTTCATTATATTGCCGAAAGTCCTTTATAAATAAAGTTGAAATTTTCATCTTTCCTTTGGTGCCATCTATTGGTAGATACATGTAACTTAAATTTAAAAAAACTAAAATTAATTAATTAAATTTAATTAATGAATTAATATTTGAAAATACTGTATTAAAATCAAGTGTCATACACTACAAGTTTAAAAAAAATGTATTTGAACTTGAGTGGATGAATAAAACGTGTTTTATGAACGATTGAAAATTTGAACAAGATATATGTAGGGAGAGTGTGAGATAATAGAAGGAATTTAAAAAGGAGACTCTCAGGCGACTCTCTATTGAGGACGATTTGCCAGATTGACGGAGAGCCTTGGTTGCTTAGCAACCTCTATCTCTTGCTTTGTGAATTAGAGAAGTTTCTTAAGCTTTAAGCCATTGATTAGATAGAAAAAGAGTAACATATATGTATATATATATATATATATATATAATTAACTTATTAATAATTTTTTTTTAATTAATAAAAAATTTATGCATATATAATTTTTTTTACATTATTATTATACATTTTAAGAAGGTAATAATAAAAAAAAAAAAAACAGCAATAGAAACAAAAACGATTGGAGGGGAAATTGTGACTCAGCGCAGAAACTGCATGTTAATTCGGAAAGGAGGATATCGAAACGTTAATGAATAATATTCAGAACAGCGCGAGATCTTTTTCTCTCTCTAACAATTCTGTTTCTTTTTTTAACAATTCTCCCTCTGAAAAATTTTTAAAAAGACGCTGATTGAAAACTAAAACAGCAGAAATATACTTCATTATCGAAAAGATCATGGTTCTGTGATAAAATAATGTTTCCAAACTGTGTTCGAGATCTACAGGGATGCTAGACCTTTTTTCTGGTGTCATGCTTGAAAATCACATATACTAGATGAAATAAGATGTCAAAGATGATTAAATCCATCTTGAATGTTCAATACAATGTTTGCCTTGAAGGAAAATTAATTTATTTAACTTTAAAGAAGTCCTTTCAAGATTAATTAAATACGAAAAAATTCCGTAAATTCAGATGATGTTTATTTTAAATGAATTCAAAGCAACGAATAACATTCTTGATCAGTTGTTGGTACTTAAATCACTTTCTAAAAAATTCAATCCAGAAAAGGTTGTTTTGAAATTTTAGTTAATTAGAATTTTAAAGAAATTAAAAAAATATTTTAGCATTATTTTAAGTGAATTATAAAAGTGTTTATTGTTAATCAAATAAGTAACTAATGTTGTAAAGACTTGAAGTAAGAGATCATTTAGTATAAGAAGTTTAATGTATTTGATAGGTACTTTTTGTTTCATTAGATTTTATTTGCTTCATTAAGCAATTTCATTTAAACTACATGAATTTAACTTACATGAATTTAAAAGCAGCCTTCTTCTTATCAATCTTTTTTTTTTTAATCATTTTTAGTTAAGAAATAGCAGGCATGACTCTGTGTTGTTTGTCATAATACATTTTAGATTATTTAGTTTTATTTTCAAGAAACTGCAAAATAAAGATTCAGAAAAATTCAGTGAAAGTTCCGTTATTTTAAGATTTTCAGATCCTTAAGCAATTACAATGTTATTATGAATCATTGATTTATTAATAAAAATAGTTTGATTCATTACAAATTAATTAATTTTTTTAAGATTTCTGGTTAAGTACCACATGAGAAAAAAAAATCAAACTGAATTAAAAAAACAATCAGACCTCTCAGTCTTATGGTTTTTAACGTAAACGCAATTATTATGTCCATAAAAGTAACATTCATCCTATTAAATAAGTTAAAAAATCACTGTGATACTTTTACCGAATACAATTAAAGGATATTAACGACGATAAGATCAAAACGACGAACCAAACGACGATAACAAACAAAATCAGTTTTAGTTTTTAATTCATTCATTGCAATCCTGCTTTCAAAACAATAATTATCAAGCTTTAATTTTTAATAAAAATTAATTAGTTTTTTAAGATTTCTGTTTAAGTACGAGTAAAAAAAAAACAACAACCAGACCTCTCAATCTTATGGCTTTTAACTCAAACGCAATTATTATGTTCTTAAAAGTAACATTCATCCTATTAAATAAGTTATTTAACATCCTATGGTACCTTTACCGAATACAAATAAAGGATATTAATAAACCAACCAAACTGCGATAACATCAAAATCCGTTTCAGTCTCTCAAATCCACGCTTTTTAATTCATTCATTGCAATCCTGCTTTCAAAACGTTTAATTCCTTTTTTTACTTTTTGATTCTATTATCTTTTTTTTATGGCGAGTTGTTTTACCGCCCTTTTCGAAACGTCCCTGAACTAGTACAGTCCACTTCGGGCCAAAACCTGCCGATCAAAAAATCACCGATGCCAGTTTCTTTGTTTTCGTCTGGTTTTTCACGTCCAAGGACTACCGGTAAACGTTGAATGAACTCCAAGCTGCGTGACGCAATTCGCACTAATTGGAATTCGTTTTTGTTATTCTTGTGAAAGTTGTGCCTGCCGCACAGCGCCTGCGCCGGTTAAAGGTGAGGCCTGTGCAACACCTGATCGTGCCCCCCTGCGCTCACGTGAGGGTGTAGGAATCCTGCTCGAGGTTTACGGACCTTATTCATAACGAAAAAAATATTAAAGAAAAAACTTGATTCCTCTTTTTTTTTTTTATTTGTGTGATGGCTCTTAATATTATAAAGAAGAAAATAGAGTGGTTTGGGAAGGGAACATGCTTCGAATGTATCTGTATTTGATGTATGTGACATCAACTATGATATCAAATAAATGTTTTTTTGTCCTATTAAATTTCATTTGAATAATATTGTGTGTTACATTACATAATACTGATTGTTATTATTAATTATATTAATTTTTAATAATACATTTTTCATATTTTTTTATCTTAAAATAATAATGTGACAATAAAATAAAATGTAAAATAATATTTCCCAATATTATAAAGAAGCATTTACACTGAAACAATCACAATTGATTTGGTTTGGTTTGTTGCTCTACTGTCATTTTGTGCACACTTTGGGCTAATTAGACCGGGAACTACAGTTTAATGTGGATTTAGAACCACTACTACTACACCACACCCCATCACTGTGTCTAGAGTTTAGTTGCCCCTATATAAAGTTTGGGAATGATGTGGGTGAGAAGTCTGACTAGACTCTATGACGCTCTACAGTCATATGAAAATGGGACTTACGGCTTAAAGTGAATTCCGAACCTCTACAAACATCCATGGCACCCCCTGGACCCGAACCCGAAACATGTGCACCGAGCTCCAGAATTCCAAGCTATTAACAAACATCCATGCCACCACCAGGATTCGAACCTGAATACTGGGGTACCAAATCCAGAAAGGTAGCCAATTGACCATCATACTGCCATTCACGATTGAAGAAGGCCTCAAACATCATTATAATTTTGTGATTAAGAAATTATATATTTTAAGAATAAATTTTAAGTGAAAGTTATTTTCAAAGCATTTTAATTGATTTCGTAATGATTTCCGTAAGCTTATTATTACAATTATTGTTATGACTATGTCTTGAAAGTCATATCTTAAAGAAATTCAGCTGTTTGTCAGATTTTGATTTTTTCTAGCATTGGTTGGTAGAATAAGTCTAAGTTTTACAAATTTTTAATTGGCATATCCTTGTTAATAGATTTTTTTTATACAAAAAAAAAAAAAAAAAAAAAAAAAAAAAAAAAAAAAAAGACCTTTGATTTTAAATATCTCTATATTTTTCTATCACTTTTGATTGTTTTACAAATGAGAAATAAAGAAAGAAATTCGATTTATTGCAATTTTTCGTCATTTTATATTCGATGTAAATAAAATCTGTAATTTACACATAAAAGTTTACATTTAGATAATACGTTTTAATAGCATTATGGGAAAGTAAACCTGTCTCGTGGCTCAGTGGTAGCGTGCGCCAGCTGGTGAGCATTAGGGCGAAGATTCCATCCACTGGCGGCTTTGTTGTAGATACTGTTTCAATTGTTTCCCTCGATGGGGCTTATGATGTTCAGTATCCTACCTCGTTCGTCGGATTACCTGGTGGGAGTTTTCCACGATTTTTCTCATAGGATATGCAAATGCGGGATAATTTCTCTTTCCTCAGCCACACGGAGCAGAAGTCCGAATTCTACCTACGGGTGCTCAAACACAACAGAACCTGCCCCATACTTCCATTAGGGATACGACAACAACATAGGAAAGTAAAGATAAATACAGTATAAAAATATATTTTATTTCATTATTATAAATACATTGCAGCTAAAAATAGTTTTACGTGTTTTGCTTTTATTAATACGTCTACAATATCGTTTTTTTTCTGTGAGTAAATCTACCATAACTTTAATTCCCATCTAATCTGGTATCTAAAATTTATCGTTTTATTCTCAGATAAAATCTTTCATTGTGATCTCTTTTTAATGCTTATAAGAGATTTCATTGAAGAAGCGAAATAAGTGAACGTTTTCGATTTATTCTCACAATAAGATATTTAAATTTCTCAAACTCGCTTTCAAAACATTTACATACTTCGAATGTTTGTGTTTTCGTGGTTTCTTATTTATTTTTATCCATGGTTGATATCATTTAATATTTATTCAAATTTTTCCGTCCATTTTCCGATTTGAAAAATCAACAAAAATTCACTTTTTTACATTTGAATAAGCAATTTAAATACTTTAAATGAACAAACAATGATCTAAATGAGGCGAAAAGTAGTTGGTGGAACATACACTAAAGAGCCAAAACATTATGACCACCCCTACATTTTGCAATGAACTCTCCTGAATGACGTGGAAGGCACGTGATCAGGTGGAAGTGATATTTAACTGCTGCTGGAGGGTCTGAAGAATCATTCTTTCACTTACTTCTGTGTGTGATGGGAAAGGCTGCGGATCTAAGCGACTTTGATAGAGGGCAGATTGTAATGGCTCGAAGGCTCGGAACAAGTATTTCCGAAACTGCACGACTCGTGGGTTGTTCGCGATCTACAGTTGTTAGTACTTATGCAAAGTGGATGAATGACGGTGAAACCAGCAGTAGACGTTGGACGTCCACACGCTATCAAAGAAAAAATTCGTCGGAGACTGTCTCGCATGGTGAAGCAAAACCAGAGCCAGACAGTGGCTCAGCTGACAGCCCAATACAATGCAGGGCCAAGTAGAATAGTATCGGAGCACACTGTTCAGCGGACACTGTTGGATATGGGGCTACGCAGCAAACGTCCCACTAGTGAGCCTTTGCTGACCAAGCGTCATCGCCAACTACGCCTGCGCTGGGCCCGGGAACATTGTGACAGGTCCATGGATTAGTGGGAGAGAGTTGCCTGGTCAGATGAATCACGGTTTGTCATTCATCACGCCGATGGCCGTGTCAGGATACGCCGTCTTCCAGGCGAACAGTTGCTCCCTCAATGTACAGTAGGTCATACACAGGCCGGTGGTGGCGGTATTATGCTTTGGGGGACGCTCTCTTGGGCGTCTCTGGGACCCGTGGTTGTGGTTGAGCAGACCATGAATGCTACAGGGTATCTGAACATCATTGCGGACCAGTTGCACCCTTACATGGCCTCTGTTTTTCCAGCTGGAAATGGAATGTTTCAACAGGACAACGCCCCTTGTCACAAGGCTAAAATTGTGTTGGAGTGGTTCCAGGAACATGATGCTGAATTCCAGTTAATGTCCTGGCCGCCTAACTCACCGGAAACTCAATCCGATAGAACACATTTGGGATGTCCTGGGACAGCAGCTCAGAGTTCAAAGACCACCAATTCGCAATATCTCGGATTTGCGTGACAGTTGCTTAAACATCTGGTACAACCTGTCTCCGGCCATCTACCAAGGACTTGTGGCATCCATGCCAAGGCGGGTTGAAGCTGTGTTGCTCGCCAAAGGTGGGCCAACTCGTTATTGACAGGTGGTCATAATGTTTTGGCTCTTGAGTGTATATCTATAGAAAAAAAGTAAAGCTATAACTTTCAATTTGGTTTGTCGCTTTACTGCCATTTTTTTTTAGCACTTTAGGCTAATTAGATCGGGATCAATAGTTTAACATGGATTCCGCACCGCTAACAAACATCCATGCTATTGCTATGGATTCAAAACTGCAGCATTGTGGTACCAAATGCCTGAAAGCTAGCCAATTGTCCATCAGGCCGCTTTCAGAACAACTGAATGCTTTCTATTCAGGAGATACAATTATATTACGCAGCAATTAACCCACCTCTATCCCTTATTGTAAATTGTTATCCTGCTTAGCACTGATTCGTAGAGTTTATGGATGTCCACCTTAAGAATTTCATGATTAAAATCTTTCCAATTTTTTAGTCAGATCGGTGTGGATCAGACGAAGTCGTTTTGAGGCGTTTCTGCACAAGAACGAAAGCGACATCTTTCGGGAAGACTATCAGGAGATGACTAATTTACATGTGCGAGTTGCATTAGATATTATGGCAAACTCTAATAATGCAATATCTAACATTCGATACGAGACACTATGTCACAATCTTCACTATTCGATACGAGCGGCCAATTGGCTAACATTTTGACCTTTGGTACCATGAGCATTTTAGATTTGAATCCTGGCGGTGGTATGGAGGTTTGCTAGTGGTTCGGAATCAACGTTAAATTATAGGTCCCGGTCTAATTAGCAAAGAGTGTGCACAAAATGACTGTAGAGCGACCAACCAAACCACCATTCGATACGAGACACAGTGTCACAATCTCTACCGAATTTTCTGTGGCTTCATGGTCAATTGGCCAGCGCTCTGGTCTTTGATGTTCGAATATAAGTGGCAGCATGGATGTTTGTTACTGGTTCGGAATCAATTTAATTTAGGTCCTGGTCTAATTATCCCTAGTCTGCAAAAAAAAAAAAAAAAAAAAAAAAAAAAAAAAAAAAAAAAAAAGATCACACCGCGACGAATCAAACAAACAATTTTTCACAGTACTGTTTGTAATGCCCATCATCAATAGGGATTTAATCTCTTATCTATTCACACGCTATGGGAGAAAACCCGGAAATATACCAGCTAAATGCACTTATATAATAATATAAGTGCATGAATGGAACGGATAAGATTTTAAGTGCAGAACACACAAAATGTTTTCAAACGTTGCATTTTTAACACGGATAAAAAAATATAACTTACATATATGATAACACTTTAGATTCAACATAATGGATTGATGTAAAAAATTTATGTCCCTATTCAGCGACAACTTGCGCCGCTGGTGAACAGTAGGCCTGAGGTTCAATATGCTGGCGGTATTGTTGTAGACATTGTTTCAAAAAAGAGGAGACACGAGGGCGTTTGTGATGTTCAACATCTAGTCTCGGTAGTCCAATTACCTGGTGGGAATTTTCCGGATTTTCTCCCATACGATAAGCAAATGTTCGCAATAGTTCTTTCTGAAAGTCTTCCCAGAAAGCCCTGTCCTCCTTCTTCAAGGACTCGGTGCCTTCTATCTACTGGTGCACCATCGCAACAGAAGCTGCCCTCTTTCCCTCCATCCATGAGTAGACTACTCATGGCCCTCGTGGCCTTTGGTATCCCAAGCTTCAGGTTCGAAACCTGGCGGTGGCATGGATGTTTGTTAGTGGTTCGGAATCCACGTTAAAATGTAGGCCCCGGTCTGTTTAGCCCAAAGTGTGCACAAGATGACCGTAGAGCGACAAACCAAACCAAACCATGACCCTCGTAGCGTCGTCCTTCGCTGCCGGACACTGAAGATTAATCACAAAAACAACAAAAGTTACGTTATCTGAGAAAAAAATGTATTCGACAAATTGAAATCTGTTTTTTTTTTTTTTTTTTCATTCTCTTTGAAATTGATATTCTTTTCACTTATCTATTGTATTTATATGAATGAGTTATTTCGAGAGACGAGGAAATAAATGCTTAAATATCCATACATTAAATACGTAATTTTAATAACATGCTCTTTAGAGTATGAAATTGAGCTTTGAAGGAAGATTTTTTTTTATGCCTTGGCATTAATTTATGTGCCGATGGGAGCAGAGAAATAACAGCTTCCAAGAAGAATACTTAGAGGTAATTGCCCTGTATTGTATAAGACCAAATCTAAACTTCCTTCGACCTTTGTTACGAGCCTTTTTGTTGAAATTGTCACAATCGCCATCGAATCTTTTCGTTTCTGAAAATTGTGTCTGCACCTGCAGTCACGAGTGAATTAGAATGTGATCACTTCCTACATTATCATTTCGATAAGGTAAAGGTTTCGATAAGGTTTTCAGTTCTTTAGTGAATTATCTCTTCTAAATTGTGTATTGTGAATATCCAAATATATACAATTTTCATTCAGTATTTTATCACTTTTTCTATTTAATATTCCACAGTTCCTACAAGAAGATAAAATAATTAAAAAAAGAAAATGTTTTTAACGTGAATTGTTGTTGTGTCTAATACTCAGTGTCCTGCAGTGTGGGACGGACTCCCCTTTAAGCAGTTCATTCATGGATAGAGGAAAGGGGCAATAAAGCGCAGAAAATACTTCTGTTGTGATGGGGCCTTTGGTACCACAGGCTTCTGGTTCGAATCCTGGCGGTGGTATGGATTCACGTTAAACTGTAGGTCCCTGTCTAATTAGCCCTCGTGTGTGCAAAATGATCGTAGAGCGACAACAAACCAATCTGTTGTGTTGGAGCATCCGCAGTTAGAAGTCTGACTTGTCTCTGTGTCTTTGAAGAAGGAGGGTAGGTTAGAGGGAGGACTTTTAGAGGGGAACTACCCCGAATTTGCTTATCGTATGGGAGAAAACCAGGAAAACTTCCCCTAGGTAGTCCGACTTACGAGGCAAGATGCTGAACATTACAAACGCCATCGAGACTTCTCTTTTTTGAAGCAGTGCCTACAATGAAGCCGCCAGCGAATGGAACCTCATATCTAATGCTCACCAGCGGAGCACGTTGCTACTGAGCCACATGTCGGGAATGTTATTGAATTAAATATAATCACAGTTAAGAGCATTAATACTAATTATTTTCATCGATGAGACAGGAATAATGATAATAATTTTTATTTAATAATTCATCTCTTTAATATAAATTTTAAAAAATCGTAACAAAAAACAACACTAATATGATTAACAAAAACGATTATTTCAACAGAAACTGGCTTGTAATTATCAAGTTATTATTAAGTAATAATTGAATCCATTCGAAGGATTCTAATTTTTATCAGTAACGAGAAGAGCTTAGAAATAAATTAGAAAAGAAATGCGAACGTCATTTTATTAATAACATAATTAATGAAAGAATTATAACGAAGACTTAATTGAGTTTACCTGTACCCTGTCAGCGAATCCAATCAAGCGTTAATACTTACGGGCTGCTAAAAATTGTTTCTTTTAGCAATTTCTATGAAGTGCTTATTTTGAGTAAAATGCGACTTCATTTTTGAGAGATAATTATGTAATTCGTTTTAACAAAAGAATTTCAATTTTCTTAGAACTCACGAGCATCTAATAAAGAAATCCATACTTTTATGAAAGTGTTTTTAATATAATTGATTTAATAAAATGCAAATGAATTTCATTATAAACTTTTAGTAGAAATTTTTTCTATTTAGAGCATGGATGGTCAACCCACGCCATGTGTACCATAGTGTGACATAGGGGAAGTTTTAACAATGACAGTCGGAGATTTAATGAGAAATTAAAAAAAAAAAAATGAAAAAAGAATACCATCTTCAGGAACTTTGTCAAAATCCTTAAAATCACTACTGCATACGCTGCTGAATACAATAGCGCCAAAAAGTGCATTGCTTAACACCAGTACAACGATGCTATAAGACATTGTGGCCGTAGGACGAGAGTTGCCTAAATTTAAGCTAACAAGGGAAAGATTGTATTTTTCCTAACTTAACTGGTTATACTACTGTATCCAAAAAGTAAGAAAGTAAGTAAATTTCCCGAGAATATGGCATTTCATTTTTCTTAGGTTGTTGGAACTGTACTTGACATCTGTATGAAATTTCACGTCAAAATATTCATTAGTGTTTGAGTTACGCCTGGCTTTGTGAGACGCTAAAACTGATTCCGGTGATTTTTGAAATGTCTGAATTAATTGAGCAAGAACTCGCCTTAAATTTTGTTTGCGGAAACCCTTAGAATGTTGCAGAAGGCATTCGGTGAGCATTCCTATATCGGAAAGAAATGTTAAGTGGTATAAACAGTTCAAAAAAGGCAGAGAACGCGTTGAAGACGAAGAGCCCTCTGGTCGACCACCAACCTCAACCGACGAAGCTCACGTCCAAAAAATTAAAGATTTCGTGTTTGCAAACCGTCGATTTACAATTAGAAACCTTGCTGATGATGTTGGAATATCAATATTCCATTTTAAAAGATGTTTTGAGCCTCAAACGCGTCAAATCTTGATTGGTACCGAAAACACTGAAGGCGCCAACTCACACTCATTGATTCTTCGTGACTTTTTCGCCAAAAATGAAACCCATATCGTTCCAGAACCACCGTATTTACCAGATTTAGCATCGTGTCCCTTCTGGCTATTCCCTAAACTCAAAAGACCAGTCGATTGAAGAGTTGAAGTGAGTTTTGAATCGATTGAAGAATTTCAAAAATCGCCGGAATCAGCTTTATCATCTCACAAAACCAAACGTAACTCAAGCACTAATGAATATTTTGACGTGAAATTTCCCACAGATGTAAAGGACAGTGACAACAACCTAAAAAAAAATGAAATGCCATATTCCCGGGAAATTTAAATTGAAAACTGGTCTTACTTTTTGGATACAGTATATATATATATATATATATATATATTTTTTTTTGTGAACAACTTTTGCTTTCTTATCTTGATTTTGGAGAAGAAGATTTGGAGAATTATTTTTTACATAACGCCAAAGTTAAACTTATATAAACTCTGCAAACACTTTCTGTCTCTGTCTCTCTCTCTCTGTGATTTATCCCATTAGATGTTTTTTTTTTATGAAAAAACTCTTACACATTGATTCATATAATTCGTGTCAACTGAAATTAAAGTATTATTTTTTTCATACAGTGCCTAAATTAACCTTAATATTTACACGAACTTTGAAGTTAAATTTACATAAAGTCTACAAACGTCTATCTCTTATATATCATCTAAAGATATAAATGTTTAAGAATAACAGTTACGACAGAAGAATACGAGTTTTTCATAAAAAGCATCTAGTTTTTTTTATGAAAAACTCTTACACATTGATTCGTATCATCCGTATCAACTGAAATTAAAGTATTATTTTCAAATTAACCATAATGTTTATGTGAACTCCAAAGTTAAACTCTATAAAATATCTCTTATATACATATATCTGTTGTTGTTGCTTATCCCCTTGATTTAGAATCCTAAACCAAGTCCAGTAGATCATGCTGCATCAATAGATCGTAAACTGTCCTCCTCTCATTCAACAGTTGCCTCACAGAGGCACCAATACAATCGATGAGATGAGAGGGAGACGCAATGGCCGAACAATGACAAAGGGTATATGTCTTCTCTTCTCCATTGAAGGTCAAACTCTTAGTGTGGCCAGTCCTTAGTCTAGTTAAAGCCGTTTTGAGCAGGTCTAGGACAGGAGCACTGCAAGGACATACCAGGATATTTAACGGCGTACCAGGCAGGAATTGGTGGCGACCTCCAAGAGGTATTCACTCTGGCTAAAGTCATGGAATGAACCTCTGAAGCTAACTGATTGGCTGAAGAAGCTTTGGGAAGTTCGCAACCGTCCCTAGCGAGCAGATCAGCAATTTCATTTCCGTAGATGCCCACATGGGAGAGAATCCACTGCAAGCATCTATAGATGTTTATGAAAAGACTCTTACACAATGATTCATATCATCCTTATCAACTGAAATAAAAATATATTTTTCACACTGTGTCCAAATTATCCATAATATTTATATGAACTCCAAAGTTAAACTCTATTAAATCTCACTGTTTTATATATACCTTTAAATGTTTATGAAAAAATTCTTACACAATGATTCATATCATCCGTATCAACTGAAATTAAAGTATTATTTTTAATACCTAGCTTAAATTAAATACAGTATTTATATAAACTCCAAAATTAAACTTGTAATTATAAGATCTCTCAGCTCACTTTAAAATGAAAAAACAAATTCATTCGAAAAGAAGCAACGGAAAAATACATTTTAAAATTAATTTGAAAAGTTAATATCGTAATCTACGAAATGTGTTTATTTAATTGTTATTTTTTTACAAAATTGTGGGAAGTTTTAACAATGGAACCATGTGATTACTTCTAATACGGTGAATAATTTCTATGAAGAGCAGATTGAAGCGTGTGAAGTGATTCTTTTTAATACATTCACCAACAACGTCTACAAGACAGAGAGAACCTTATTGTTATGACAGCGGTTTCATACCATTGAAAGCAATGAAAAAAAAAAAAAGCAGAAATTAATGACATTGTTTTCCGGCGGCTATTCCCCTTTCTAAATCTTTTACCCTCTCTTTGTTTTGCCAAAGGCCAACAGGAAATGTGAAAAGTCTTTCACAGAGAAGACTCGAACTCGAACTCTAGTTTTGTTGGACAGTTCATTTAACTTCCTGGTCTTGAAAATTGGTTTTTAAAATAAGAAACAATTTCATACAGGAAAAAATAATGCTATTTTATTAAATTTTTTCTTTTTTTTTTTTTTTAAAGTTGGAATTATTCTGAATGTGATTTTTATCCAGATTGGCATCAGTGCAAGCAAAACTAATTTATTATATTTGTGATATGCGAATTTGAATACAGAGTGAAATTTTAAATGAATTATGCATTTAAATTAAATATATGTTTCCTAGATATACGTTTTAATGGGTTTTAAGTTTTTTTTTTAACCTTCAAATTGAAAGCAATTGTTAATGGTACATGTGATGCTTTAGAAATTGGTCCAGAAAAAAATTATAAAATTATAATAAATAATTATTAAAAAAATTATAATACATAATCACTTTTAAAATGTTTTTTATTAATAATAAATTATAATTTTACATATAAATAATAATTGGAATACTGACATAAATATCTTCTTAAGAATTATTTCGTATATCTAAATAAAAGAGCTGTGTCTAACTAAGAATATTTGATGTTATGAAAAATTATATGTTGATCGGTGTGATTATCTGTTTTGACTTCTAATCTGTTGGATTTTAATTGGGAAATTAGATTGTCAATTGAAAAAGATATACAAAAGGGACATTCCCATAGACTATGAAAATTAATTTATCAAAAATCAAAGAACATTGAAAATATTTATACGGAAAGATAATTTCAATATTCCCTTTAATTTAATGCATAAAATAGGAAAAATATGTTCCTAATTTTATTAGGAATTTTTCCAGTGATTTTTGTATCAGAAAAGGATAGAAAAATCCCATTCTCGAAACTGTAACTGTGACAACAAATTTTTAAAATAATTCTATATATAGTTATCCTTCTCTCTCTCTTATTTATATATATATATATAAGATCTATCTTCATATTTGCTAAACGGAATACTTAAAAAAAATTGGTAAAACGCAACTGCAATATTATTTAAGTTGACGTGACTTATACCAAAGGTTTTTAGCTTTCGTGGTGGACTTGCAAATTTAAGTATAACTACACTAATTAATGCCCAGAGATACAGGCGGTCTCATGGGCAACTGGCTAGTTCTCTGGCCTTTGGTGCTTCAGGTTCAAATCCTGGCGGTGGCATGGATGTTTGCTAATGGTTCGGAATCCACTTTAAATTGTAGGTACCAATCTAATTAGTCTAAAGTGCGCAAAAAATGGCAGTAGAGCGTCAACTTAAACCCTGGAACAACAAGATCGTCTGTCTGTGGAAGACTTCGAGACGGTTTCTTTTTACAGGGGAGATTTGTCAGCCCTGCGCCCAACTCTCAACAGTCATAACCAATCTTCTACTGTTTAAAGTGGATTCTGCACCCCTACAAACATTCATGGCACCAGTGGGACTCCAACCCAAAACCCGTGGCACCGAGTGCCAGTCACTCGGCAGTTAGGCCCTAAATTTGAGTATAATGTTTTATTATATTTTGTGTAAAACATATTTTTTTAATAAAACCTTTGCAATGGATTTCATTAATTGTTTTAGTCTCAGTCTAATTAGTCTAAAGTGGGCATAAAGTGGCCGTAGAGCCTGGAACTACAGCCCAATGGTGTGCCAAGTCTGTCTACCACTGGCAGATTTCGAGAAAAGAGATGGGTTTTATTTACAGGATAGAGTTGCCAGCCCTGCGCCCAACGCTCTACGGTCATAACTGAGGGTTTACAGTTTAAAGGGGATTCCGAACCCCTATAAACGTCCATGGCACCACCAGTACTCGAACCCGATACTTGTAGCATCTAGCGCATCACTCGGCCATTAGGCCCTAAATTTGAATATACTGTTTTATTATATGTTGAGTAAAATATTTTTTAATAAATTTTTTACAATTTAATTATATAAATGAATTTCATTTAATTTTTTAACCCTTCTCTATTTTATTTTATTTTACATACATAGAATCTGAATATTTTATATACATAGAATCTTTATTTTATTTTATATACATAAATATGATAAACTGTTTTATGGCTACATTTTTCGACTGTGCCAAATGATTTCCGCGATTTTTATTGCAATCACATCCTGTTATATTGACAAACAAAACTCGGATACTGTAATATACTTCGGATACTGTAATATATTCGAATACTGTAATATAATTCCCTCTCTGGGTGGAAGTCTGTAGGCCAACTAATACGCAGCGTTGCGCTAAATATATTTCCTGTCGGGAGGAGAGACTATAAACTAATGTTATTTTCTATCCATCACTATGATTTTTTTCATATTTTAAATACAATAATAATAATTATAAAAAGAATGTTAAAATTTTGTAGCCATCTTTTCTTGTTTAACCAACAACTGGAAATATCCCCCCAAAAAAAGTGATATATCTTCACTAGGGTCATTAAAGGTTTTAAAATATGCAAAGTATTTTTCTGTAACGATTTTCTTTTGTTCACGGATACGGATTTGAGTATTTTGCGGTCGTAATAACAATTTTACATATTTAAAATGTCGTCAATAGAGATGAAAGAAATTTTTTTGTTTATTTTCTGGTTGAATGCACTCGGAGTTTTTCCACCTCATGACGGTGAAATGAAATTACAGAGAGGAGAAAATAAAAATAAAAAAAACATTTCTAACCACAACTCCAACAAGATGAGAATTTGCCATTTTAATGTATCGTTAACCACACATTAAGTTGAAAAAAAAAATGAAAAGGAAACTGGTTTTTAAATAAACTGTGGTCATGTTTCCGCTGATACAATTATTTTATTTTTCTCTAGAAAATATTTTATATCAAGTTTTAGGAAGGATTCATTCGTCTAAAATTTCTGGAATTTCTGTAGGCTCTCGGAATTTTTTTTAAAAAATATTTTTACTTTAATAGTCTATCATTTATACATATATTAGTACGAAAAATTTCTAGGAAAGTCATTATGAAAAAATTCTTAGATATTTTTATGCACTTTTCATTCAAGTAATTAGTCTTTAAAACGAATGTTGGTTTTATTTTTAAAATAAATGTTGCCTGCTACAATATCCATATTTGTTTAAAAAAATTCATATATATCAATTTGGAATGTAATTATATAGCAATATATTAAAATAACAAATTTGATTTCTCAAGATTTTCTTTCTATTACTTATTTACATATTTGAGTCAACAATTTTCTTTTTACATGTTTTGATATATTATTCATATGCATGCTGATATTTCCTGTGTTAATTACTTAAAATAAATAAATAAATATTTACATAAATATTATTAAATATCATAATACATGATATAGTACATTTTTTCATGGATAGGATTAAATATTAATAATTATTCCTTTATTACCCATAAAATATATGGGTATATTTTTTTAAGGGAGAGGGAATGAGATTTTTTGGGTCCTTGATCACTTTCAATTTTTCAAAATTTCTTTCACGAGCATTTTTTTTTAAATTTCTTTCAAGAGCTTTTTTTTTTTAAATTTCTTTCCTGAGCTTTATTATACATAATATTTATTTATGAAATAATTTGAGTAATTATTAAATAATTTGATAAAAAAATTAATTCAGAAGAAAAATTAATATAAAAGTGTTTTAAAACATTATCTGGTTCAAATGACTAGGAAATCCTGTATGGCAATCGCCTTTAAATCTACTTGTTTTTTGCAACGCTCGCCACCTACGGGAATTCAAGTCACTTTGACAACAAACAATATCTTTTGAGTCATAAGTACTTTTTTAAACTCAAGTGGCTTGCACGTGAGAGTTTTCGTGGTATAAATCCTATTCTGTGTTATCAGACAGAACATTCTCCTAAAGTATTAAAGGACAGGTAATGCTGGCTTTTAAAAGAAATTGCAACACATTTGCGTATTATATTAAATAAAAAGCGGAAAACTCCAACTGCAGACGGGACATTGTGTCGTAGTCAATTCTCAAGTATACATTTCTTTTAAAACAATAACTGTAACTTAATCTAACGGTAACTGAATATTAAAGTAATCTTATCCATCTTCTCTTACACATAAAAGATTATTCCACGATTAGTGCACAAATTTAGCAAACAATAAAAATTACTTTAATAAAAGTTATTTATCAAAAAAGATTGAAAAATTGGTTTTCTACAAATCGGACGCTCATTAAATAATAATAACAATAAAACGATTTATAATTTAATTATTGGGATATGAAATTTAATTTGATTATTGGATGTTTTTAAATTGGAATGTTTAATCACTTTATAGTCATATAAAACGAAAATATTTATATTATCTAAAAGAATCTAATAAAACAACCCTTTTCTTTATCTTATAATTTTTTATATTTATATTTAATTTATTACCAAATTTTTTTCATTTTTGGTTTCGATATCAGTCATTTTAAAGAAAATCAAACATTTGTATAATCTACAAAATTTTTGTTTTTAGAATAAAAGAATAAAATGAATTAATTCATTTTTATACATGGCTGGCTAAACTTTTTGGATATATTTGATTAAAGATGAAGTAAATATTGATAAGTATAATTAATTTAAGAAATTTTAATCAAACAGCTACATTTACGATTTTTTTTTAAAAATCCAATAATTAAAAATAAAAATTTCATGCAGAAACTTTCGTTTAAATATTGGTTTTAAAAAAATGCAAATAATTCCTAAAGAATATAAAACTTCTTTTACGATTAAAAGAATATAATTTTCAATCATGAAATTTCATTTCTATTATATTTTCAAGTAAAATTTAATTAATTAATCTGGTATACAAACATAATGTTTCTTAAATAATATCTTGATTTTGGTTTTTAAATTACAATTAATTAAATTGGAATTGCAAGAAAGTATTTTATTAATTACCAATTATCATAAAATAAATAATTAAATAATAAATAATAATAATTTTTATTACGGATATAGCACATTACAAATTTAAATACATTTAATTGATCTTTCAGAATATCAGAAGACTTATTCAATAGAAAAAATAAATATTTACCTTTTTACTAAATAACTATGAAATAAAATTAAATATAGTATCTCAATATAATTCTGTTATTAAATTTCATTACATTACTAAACACTTTATTAAAATAGTTTAAAATATAAAATTCTAATTCTATAAAGTTTAAAAAAATTAGCAGTAATTTATAGATTTAAAAACTATCGCACATTTTTATCATAGAAAAAGTATAAAAAATATAATTTAATTTTAAAAATTCATTGGAAAAGGTTATTTCAAGTTTACGAAAATTAAATAGAATTTTTAAAAACCACGTTCAATTGAAAATTTAATTTTGAAATATTTGTCATCATTTAAATTAGATATTTTTTTATGAATTTAAACTCTGTGAACAAAATGAAATGAATCCTTTTTTTATTTAAGTAAATTCAAATTTTTTTTCAATTCCTATATAAAATTCATTGCATAAAAGGTGGCGCCACTATCTCAGGATTACTTTTTGGTATGATGTTTACACTGCGTATGTAATCATATAGAGGAAGAAACGATTTTACAGGATTTTTTAATCTGAAATATGCAAAAATGACACGTTAAACTAAGGTACTATCATTCTATTACATGACTATTTTTGACAGTGAAATAAAATTTTGTCATGTAAAAACTACTTTGTGATCACAAAATTAAATTATAAAATAATTAATAAGTATTAACATGAAGGAAAATCTAATTAAAATACACCGTATATTTAGTTGTTTACAATAAATGAGAAATTTCGTTACACAAATAAAAAATGATAAACTATCACCTGAACAGACAATGTCTTTAAAATAATATAGATTAATTTATCTTTATTTTAAAATAAAATTTGAATATTATTTTACCATCTATTTAAATCAGAGAAAAAGATGTAAAACATTTGGTTTATACTATACACTGAAGTGACAAAAGTCATGGGATACCCTTTAATATCGTGTCGGCCCTCCTTTCGCCCGGCGAAGTGCAGCAACTCGACGTGGCATGGACTCAACAAGTCGTTGGAAGTCTTTTGCAGGAATATTGAGCCATGCTACCTCGATAGACGTCCATAATTGTGAAAGCGTTGATGGTGCAGGATTTTGGGCACGAACAGACCTCTCGATGATGTCCCATAAATGCTCGATGGGATTCATGTCGGGCGATCTAGGTGGCCAGATCATTCGTTGGAATTGTCCAGAATGTTCTTCAAACCAATCGCGAACAGTTGTGGCCCGGTGACATGGCGCATTGTCATCCATAAAAATCCCATCGTTGTTTGGGTACATGAAGTCCATGAATGGCTGCAAGTGATCTCCAAGTAGCTGAACATAAGCATTTCCAGTCAATGTTCGGTCCAGTCGCACCAGAGGACCAAGTCCATGCCATGAAAAAACAGCCCACACCATTACGGAGCCACCACCAGCTTGAACAGTGCCTTGCTGACAGTTTGGGTCCATGGCTTCGTGGGGTCTGCGCCACACTCGAACCCTACCATCAGTTCTTACCAACTGAAATTGTGACTCATCGGACCAGGCCACGGTTTTCCATTCATCTAGGGACCAACCGATATGCTCACGTGCCCACGAGAGTCGCTGCAAGCGATGTCGTTCTGTCAGTAAAGGCACTCGAGTCGGTCTTCTGCTGGAATAGCCCAAGAAAGCCAAATTTCTCCGCACAGTTCTAACAGGCAAGTCCCTTGTACGTCCCACATTGATTTCTGCGGTTATTTGACGCAGTGTTGCTTGTCTGTTAGAATTTACGACTCTTTGCAGACGTCGCCGGTCTCGGTCGTTAAGTGCAGGCGGTCGACCACTGCGCTGTCCATGGTGGGATGTTATGCCTGAAATTTCATACTCTCGGCACACTCTTGACACAGTGGATCTGGGAATGTTGAATTCCCTAACGATTTCCGAAATGGCGTGACCCATGCGTCTAGCTCCAACTAACATTCCGCGTTCAATGTCTGTTAATTCCCGTCGTGCGGTCATCATCACGTCAAAACCTCTTCACATGAATAACTTGAACAGAAATGAAAGCTCTGCGAAAGCACTGCGCATTTATACCTGTTCTACGCGATGCTATTGCCATCTGAAAATTTGCATATTGCTATCCCATGACTTTTGTCACTTCAGTGTATATATATATATATATATATATACTCCAACTCCAAAAACAATCATTGAATAAATAATCGGCATAAAAATGAACACATTGGTTTTTTTTGTATTTTTCAAGTTACAACTGTGCCCAAAAAGTAAGACCAATTATATGTTTTTTCAAAAGCTCTTTATTTATTTTTCAAAATTTATTTCATCGCCTTCAAAGTAATCCCCTCCGGAAACAATGCACTTATGCCAACTCATTTTCCAATCTTCAATGCATGCTAAAAAGTCATCGCACGGCCGGCCTTCAAAGCGCGCGCCAATTCACATTGAATCTCTTCAATCGACTCAAAACGGTGTCCCGGAGTGGTCTTTTGTGTTTAGGGAATAGCCAGAAGTCGCATGGTGGGAATACGGTGGTTGTGGAACGATATGAATTTTATTTTTGGCGAAAACATCACGAAGAATCAATGCAGTGTGAGCTGACGCATTCAGTGTTTCGGTACCAATTGAGATTTGACGAGTATATATAGAAAAACACATTTCTTAAATAATCAAACTGTAAAAAATTATTGAATAAATAATCTTAGGCATAAAAATGAGAACTTTTTTTTTTTTTGTACTTTTCACATCTTATTTTTAAACAACTCATAGAAATTGATTAATATTATTCTGTTATCAAGCAAGCTTTCTTTTTTTTTTTTTTTTTAGAGAAACTAATAAAATAAATCTAATAAGTATTCTGCAATGGAATTTTCAATTTTGAATTCTCTCAATTACTTAAATTATTTATATTATTCTTTATATTATTGGCTTTATTTTATTACTCTAAATCGATAAAATGGAAGAAAAAAGAGAAAGAAAGAATTTATTTGATTTTTTCAAAATAATAATAAAAATAAAATAAAATAAATAAATCAAAGAATCAAAGAATTAAAAAAAAATAATTTTTCTCTTAAAAGAGGGATTGTTATGAATTCTTTTAGAATCATGAATTTGGCTTTGTTTATAAATGAGATAATTTAAAAAAAAACCGGGATTTGACTTGTTTCTGATAAAATAAATTTATTAGAAATTAGGTACGATTTGCGAACAAATGGTTATTCAATTGAAATTATCTAATATATTTGTTCAAAGCATAAAATATTTATTTATTTAGCAGTTGTATTCTATTAAATTTTAATAAACCTTTGTTATTTATTAATATTAGCTTTTTTATCTTCTCCAAACATTTTCAATTTGTTTTTAATAAGATTTGGTACTTCAACATGTAAGTTTAGAATTTATACACATTTTTTCGTTACATATTTTAAATTATATCAATTATCATTTATAATGAAAGGAAATATTTGTATAGCTCTCAGTTTTCGTTTTTATGTTAAATCTCATTTTGCGTTTCAATATTATCTATGTTTGTTAGCATTTACTCCTTTTAGGATAATACTTTTAGAGAAATTCAAGTTTTATTTTTCAATTTTTGTTCAAACTCCATTTGCAAATTGGTTTTTTAATAAATCTTTGCTTAAGGGAATTGATATTGATGATAATAATATACGATAAGATAGTATTACTTATGTTTTATCTAGAAAAATGGGAGTATTGTATACGTATAGATATATACATGTATGTGTGTGGGTGTATGGGTGGGTGTGCATAGCATGGAATCTTAATTTAATTCAAATTGTGAACAATTAATTTAAAGGCTAAACTAATTTTGACTTTTGTTGTTATGGGTGCAAATAAAATGAATAAAAGTGTAGAAGAACTTCTTTTGGATAAGTATTGTTTGAAAATAGCATTACTTTTTTCAGTTAATAAATATATAATAAATTATACAGTATTACTTTTGAAAAATTTTAAAAATGTATAATTTATTATTATAGATGAAGTTAAAATAAATAAATTTTATTTCGAATAATTAAATTAATTTTAATTAAATACAAATGTACTCTTTTAATATTAAACTTCGAGTAATTCAAATTTATCTCATGAGCAATTAGTATTAATCATAATTTAAAAGTGTTATCTTAAATAAGTAAAATAAAAATAATAAATACAGATTAATTTGCTACTATAACATGATGGCTTTAAGCAAACTGTGAGGATAATTTACATTTTAATTTGATATAATCGTTTTAATAGTTATAGAAATAGAATTAACATTAATATTAAAAATAGCAATTTTTGCTTATATAAAAGATATTCAGTCATTCGCAATTTTCGATTCAAAATAAACTCTTTTTCTGCCTGGAGAACAGGAGACACATGATTGGATCATAAGAATGTCTTCTGTCAGAAAGGCATATATGGTTGGAGGTGGGAGTTCTTCTGTCATCCCACGATTCCCTGTAGAAAAAAGATCTACAATAATAAATGAACTGCTACTGAATAAAACGTTAGAAAATTGATAGTTACATCATTATGTAGGTGAGCTGCAAAAATATTAATTAACGAAATATGATCGTTTATTTGAGAGCCTGAAGACCGAGTGACTAGCGTTCTGGTGCTTTGTAATTCAGGGTTCGAATCCCGGTGGTAGTCATTGATGCTTGTAGTGGTTCGGAATCCTCTTTTAACCGTAGGTTGTTGTTGTTATCGTGTCCATGGATTTAAAATATAAATATAAAAAAAAAGTTAGATCAAGTCAAAAGTTTTCAAGATAGCGGCCGCTTGCAACGGCGCCGCTTCACTATACAGGACTTCTCTTAAGTTGGCCTCGATTGGCATCATACTCAATTGCAAAACATGGGGAGTGAGTGCTGGGCACTCTAGAATGTGCTTAGGTGTTAGGAAAGCGTTGGGGCAATTTTTGCAGGGGATGTATTCCCTGGTCTTGTCTGGGAGAATCTTCATCCCTCTGTAATGATTAGTTCTGAGTCTGCTAATAACTGATGTCAAATTCCTAGGGCAGTTGAAGTCCGTGATTAGTGGCTTCTTAAAGTTATGAGGAATGAGTCGGCTTTTGGCAACTGCGTTAGCATCTGCAAGTGTGATGGTAGTCCTGGGTTGATCATTGTTCCTGGCTTCTTTGGCTAAAGAGTCAGCGCATTCGTTGATCTCAATGTTGACATGTGTAGGAATCCATTGAAGATGACATGATAGTAGTGTAGAGTAGTGTAGAGTAGTACAGTGTAGAGTCTCGAGCAGAACATTTATCGCAGAAGTGATGTTAGTATCTCCATTTTTAATTGCTCCCAGAGCCGACTTGCAGTAAGAAAAAATCACTAACCTGTCAGTGAGGCCTGAGATATTTAACCGTAGGCATATGTCTAATATGACTACTGTGCGTAAGAGCTGACAACCCAATCCCGTAAAAAGAAAACATCTCCTGTCTCGTAATATGCCAGTAGGCAGACGACATGGTCCAAAATGTAATATAGTGTCGGAGAGTTAGTTCGTTAGTTAGATCATTTACTTTTACTAAATAGTATTTTTTTAAATAAACAGTAAAGGTATTTTTAAAGAGTTTCTTGAGAAATATAAAAATTATATAAAACTTAAATGCATTTAGATGGCATTTCTTAAAAATATTTATGTTCAAAATGCATTAAAGAGGTTTAATTTATAATTAAATTTCTGAAATGCATCGCAATTTTTATTAAAAATTAAAATAATTTTAAAAACTCCGTTTTTTGGTTTAAAGAACTATTTAGAATAAAAAATATTTCATTCAACTTAGCTTTGGAAATTTATTGAAAGTTATTTATCTCGAAAAAATAGTGTTACAATTATTGTGTACAAAAGCACGAATCATTTGCAATCTATAAATGTATTTCTTTACACAATTCTTTGAATCAGCATTATTTTAAAATTTTAGTAAAGTCTTTAAAAGCTATTAAACTGATAAATACACATACTCAATTATTTATCAATTAAAAATAAATTTATTTCTAATAGCAAAGATCAACAAGAAGAATTCTCGCGGCATTTAATGAATATTTAAAAATAATAAAAATAATTAAGCCCTTTTAACGAAATTTCAGATCGAGTTTTGGAATATTTTTCATGCAAGACTTATTTCGCAAACTTTATTTTCATGCAATTTACTATATTATCAAAGAAAATGAACTGATGTAGGACTTCAAAAACATACTTTCCATTGATATAATTTTTAAAGTTATTTTTACATTAACTAATTACATTTACTAATCTATCAGAATATTGTTGCCATTAAATTACTAGAAAATCTCTTTTCTTCTTCAATTTAATTCAAGAATTCCAATTTGTTTTTTATATTTAAAAGTGTAATTTATTTTTGCTGTATTTTACTGACTTTAATTAGTTTTTTTTAATGATATTTATCATTATTTCAAAATAGTAATTTTTTTTTACGTGTTTATTTTTAGCTTAAGAAAAACATTTTACAAAGGAAAAAAAAAATTTGTATTAAAAGTACCATTTTTTTAAAAGATTTGTTAAACGAAATGCTATTGGTCAACGAACTTTTGAGGTATTTTATGCTAAAAAAATAATTATTAATTATTATTATTTTTTTTTATAGTTTTTCTAAGTGTATGTTTTTTTCCAGAGAGAAAGTAAGCACATTAAAATTAGGAAAACAATTTTTTTTACAAGTATTTATGTAGCGTAGAAAAGATTTTTCTTAATTAAAAAAAAAGATATTTTTCTCTTGGGAAAAAAACCCATGCAATTAAAAAAAAATCATATATTTGAAGGCGTACTTCTGTTCCTTGCGCACACCCACACACACACACACACACAAAATCCATTTGTAAATTTTTAAGAAATTAGAATTTGTATACAATTTTATTTGTAAATTTAAATAATTGAAATTAAGTTAGATAATATCATATTTTGTAAGTAAAAGAATATTAACCTGACACTTGTTTCTAATCGGATCAACTCCATAAATTTCGGAAGAAAATCAGCTTTAAATTTAATTATTTATTCCTTTCTCGGGTTGTTAGTGGATTAGTGTGTGGTGTGTGATGTTTGCGATTTGCAGATGTTGGGTTCGAAACCGGATAAATGCCACTTTTCTAGTGCCGGAGACGAGTGTAATAAATCTGTTATAATCCAACCACTGATAGCATGGAATAGTAAACATCCGGTTTAATGGCGGAAATGAATAAATCGATTATTTGTCAGAGGTGCTTGTCAGAAACACGCGGTGCAAAGCTGCTTTGAAAGAAAAAATCATAATAGTTAGTGTGGAATTTTTCAATATTATGTAATATCTCCTCTGTTACTCGCGTCCAAAGAGTGTCTTCAAACTATACGTGCCCTCTGGGTAGTGCTAAGTGAGTAACAGTGGTGCCCCCTTGCCTATAGCATAAAGAGGAACTGTTTCTGTATTGCCAGCTGAGTTAGAAAAACAACATTTAAAGACAGATAATTATAGATTTGTGGAAAGACTCCACTTCTAAGCCGAAAATCCGATACTCTGCTACGCGCAGGGTGCGCGAAATATAATTCCTCTAGGGGCGAGAATCTGTAGGTCTACAGACCATTTCTCCTGAACGCTACAGGGGGCGCTCTTGTCAGTGGGTAGTAGGAAGCATGGTTACATTGTTTCACAAAACACACACACACACAAAAAAAACCCCTATGTTTATCACGATATCAAAGTTAAAAAAATGTGTTTTCTGTAACATCAACGTTTAACTGCTTAAGGATATGAAAATAGAGATTACGCAATCTAACGGAAAGACTTTCTGGCTACGGTTTTATTGGTAGGTTGTTGGGTTTAGAACCAACGGAAACTTAACGGAGGACACAATATAAAAAAAAATAATTTAATGTCAATTCCTGCTTTTTTTCACTATATTGCATAAAGTCTTTTATAAATAATTTTCATTCATTTTTTTAAGTTTATCTGCCATTTATTTGTAGATATATGCAACTTAAATCTAAAAAAAAACTAAAATTAATTCATTAAATTTAATTACTAAATTAATATTTACAAAAACTGTATTAACATCAAGTGCCATCCACTACAAGTTCAAAAAAATGTATTTAAACTTGAGTGGATGAATAAAAAGGACTTTATTAACGATTGAAAATTTGAACAAGATATATATAGGGAGAGTGTGAGCTAATAGAAGGAATTGAAAAAAAGAAGCTATATTCATTATTAAAAAACAAAGATTCCTTACTGTCATTACAGCCTTGAGAGACTTTCATAAAACTTATTAAGTTATTGAAAATCTTCCTAGCTACGAAGCATTTCCAGAATTTTAATAGCTGTTTCGAGTTGAGTTCTTGTTTCTAAGAACTTCGCCAAATAAATCGCCAACTTCGTCAAATCTATTAATAAAGTAGTAAAACTATTTGCCCAGCTGCGGTATGGAAAACTGACAAACGGCTAAGTGAGACGGATTCAAACACAGTGGTGTAATAGGGGAGAAAGGCAATTTCATAGTTATTTTAATTGACCCGAAAGTAATTTTAATTTTTAATATTTGTACCTGAGTAACTTAACTTACTTCTTTTAGTTTTGTAACTTTAACTTAATAGCGTAATTTTTTTCTTTTTATCTACTATCACGAGGTAATTTCAATAATGTAATTGAACTATATTAATGATTATGCGGAGGTTTTCGGGATATATTTACTCCATAGGTACTACGAAACAGGTACGTCCGTTTCCGTTTTTTAAAATTTTAATAACTAAAATTTTAAATTACATAACTTTGAAACAAAAATGAAAGGAGAAAGTATCATAATAACTTTTAAATTTTTATTTTTCAAAATTGATTTAAACATCGTATGTCTACTTAACACCTCTGAAAAGTAATCGATTAGTCCATTTCCGGTTTTAAACTATCTACCACTCAACGCTTTGTATTTCATTTTGTACAATGTATATTTAACTTACTTCTGTAAAACGAAGTATTTTCGTATTAAACAAGTAATATAAAAAAAAAAAATTTTAAGTCAATTCCAACTTTTTTTTCACTATATGGCAGAAAGTTCTTTATAAATAATTTTCCTTCATTTTTTTTACCTTTATATGGCGGCATCTATTGGTAGATATAGGCAACTTAAATATAAAATAACCTAAAATTAACTAATTAAATTTAATGAATGAGTTAATATTTGAAAGAACTGTATCAACATCCAGTGTCATCCACTACAAGTTCAAAAAAATGTATTTGAACTTGAGTGGATGAATAAAAAGTATTTTATAGACGATTGAATATTTGAACAAGATATATATAGGGAGAGTGTGAGCTATAGAAGGAATTGAAAAATAATATTATTTAAGTAACTTACTTAATTATTTAAGTAATAAACACTTGCTAAATCCAATAAATAAAAAATAAACAATTTTGACAAATTTAAAAGAAATTTTCGTAACATTTTTAAGTAGTGTAAATTATTTTGAATCTAATTTAAACCGTAGGCCCCAGTCTAATATAGCTGTTGAGCGTTGGGCGCAGGGTTGACAACAATACCCCGTAAAAATAAAAGCATCTCTTGTCTCGTAATCTGCCAGTAGGCAGACGGCTTGGCCTACAATGGGGCTGTAGCGCCAATGATGATAAATTATTTTAAAAATAGCTGATAAAATAAGGCTACGTAATAATATTTTATAATTGTGTGAGTCTATTATTTCTGGAACCTCTATTAATTTATAAATAACGAAAATAACTGTTGTTAAATATACCTGGATATTTTAAATCCGAACTTTTAAAATTGCTATAATATTTTTAGCCAACAGCAATTTAACTCATGGATTGATATGGGGAACGAGACATGAATTGACATGGAGGTGTAGGGCTGACAACCCTACCGTAAAAATAAAAGCATCTCTCGTCTCGTAATCTGCCAGTAGGCAGACAGCCTTGGCCTACAATGAGGGGTATAGGGCCAATGATGATAAATTATTTTAAAAATAGCTGATAAAATAAAGCTACGTAATAATATTTTATAATTGTGTGAGTCTATTATTTCGAGAACCTTATTAAATTATAAATAACGAAAATAACTGTTGTTAAATATATCTAGATATTTTAAATCCAAACCTTTAAATTACAATAATATTTTTAGGCAACAGCAATTTAACTCATGAATTGAAATGGGGAACGAGACATGAATTGACATGGATGATGTAGGGCTGACAACCCTACCGTAAAAATAAAAGCATCTCTAGACGTAGGCAGACGGCCTTGGCCTACAATGAGGGGTATAGAGCCAATGATGATAAATTATTTTAAAAATAGCTGATAAAATAAAGCTACGTAATAATATTTTATAATTGTGTGAGTCTATTATTTCGGGATCCCTATTAATTTACAAATTGCGAAAATGACTGTTGTTGAATATATCTGTATATTTTAAATCCAAACCTTTAAAATTGCAATAGTATTTTTAGACAACAGCAATTTAACTCACGAATTGACATGGGGAACGAGATTAAATTTCAAGAGTGTCCTGGTTTTACGCGAGTGTGAGTCATTCCGGGCTCATTATCCGTGGACTTCCCACCGCTTATCGATTGGCAAGTGTGTGTGAGTCATGTTGCGAAAGTAAGTTGAGCATACTATTTTAATGAATCAGTTGCCAAGAAATGATAGGTGCTCCCGATAAAATTTTATTCTGAGTTTACCTGAGCAGTTTATTTTTTGAAGGACTAACGACATTAGGAGGCCATCTATTTATCCTCCGATTCTAAATATGATTAACTAGTTTATTTGGAATTGTATTTATACGTTGGATTGTTTGTTAATAAAAAAAAAAAACCCCAGAACTTTAAAAACAGTAAGCGAAAGAAACAAATAAAATTATGTGCATGAAATTTAGAATTTAATGCAAGAATAAAATGCATAACAGCAATATTTAAAATAAAAGTTTAAAAAAACTATAGAATTCCAAACGATTTTCTTTTCTTGTAACATCTCATTTTTATTTTGAAATTTAATTATTTTTGCTCTCCCCAGGCGATCTTGTAAAACAATTTTACATTAATAATTTTTCTAAATGAATTATTTTTATTAAATTATTTAATAATTAATTGATTAATAATTAATCAATTATTTTGTAAATAAATATCATATATAAAAAAAGCCCGTGAAATAAATAAAAAAATTATAAGCTCGTGAAAGAAATTTAAGAAAAAATTCGTGAAAGAAACTAAAAAAAAAGAAAAAAACGTTTCGAAGAAATTTAAAAAAAAATAATAATAAAGTTCGGGAAAGAAATGTAAACAAAATTGAAAGTGATCAAGGTCGCAAAGAACTCCTCTCTCTAAAATAAGAACATATATTTTATAAGTAATAAAATTATATAAATTTTTTTCTTGAAAATACTATAAGTTAGGAGATTATAAAACATTTGATCACTATAAAGGCTTTTTTGATGTTCTTAGAAAATATGTATGATAAAACTCAATTAATAACTTTATGCATTAAATGACTTGTAAACTTTCTCTAATGCGGGAAAAAAAATCTTTCAAGATATAAGTAATGAAAAGGAAATTGTGAAGTAATAATTACAGATTATTCTTGCGGTGTCAAATCGAGAAGTTCACACATTTGCATGAAATTTCCTGTCACGCATTAAATGGCCTAAAGTTGTTACTTTGTATTAAGTAATTTACGTTGATATAAAATAAATATTTTAAATGTAAGTTATGCGTTTAATTAAAATGAGTTGTTTTATTTTGGAAATTGTTTATATTGGTGGTTTATAGTCTTATCCCAAACGAAAAATCTCATGCTAGCCTGATATGCGCCCGGCTAATGGAAAAGTACCAAAACGAACACCATAAATATTAATAGAATACAGTAAATTATTAGTCCATAAAAATAATAATGGTAAAGGGCAATCACTTTATTCTTTTAAATTACTTTTTGGGTGTTTTGAATGCAACCTTTATGAAAAAAATTTAAAAAAAGTATAAGCATGATTCCTCCTATCTATTGGCAAATGGTGTTCAGGAGAAATTATCAGTTTGCCTACAGATTCTCACCAGGAGAGAAAGTATATTTCGTGCACCCTGCGCGTATCCGAGTTTCAGGTTTTCGGCTTAGGAATGGAATCCTTCCACGAATCTATAATTATCTGCCTCTAAATTAGTTAAATACTGCATATCTCTAACTGTATGTGCGTGGTGCTTGTGCGTGTGTCAATAAAACTATGAGTTCTTCAACTTGTCCTGCAAGTATCACAGTATAACCACACCCAGTTACAATCTGGTTGCCCAACCTGGACACTAAAAAAGTCATATACAGTAAATCCTTCAAAGTCTGCGTCAGAATTCGAGTTTCCATGTAGTTTATCAAATTCTTCTTTAATCATTGGAATGTCTGGATGCATATCATCCCTTTCAGCGATACAGGATTACTTTTTCATATCGGATTATATACAGGTTTTGAACTATGAGTAATGTTTTTTTGAGAAAAAAAAAAAAACCCGAACACTAGGCTTATATACGGATCGACTTATGTTCGAAAATAAAGGGTATTTTCCATTAAAATATCTTTTACATTTATAATCAAGTTTGGAAGCATATACGAGTATAAATTTATTTATCATTAATGTAATGGAAGCTACTTTCGATTATTTTAATAAAATTAGATATACAAATTCAAATACAGTCTCCATATGCAGCTAAATATACGTATTTGCTATTCGCTGTTTTTTAAAATGTGACATTTTAAAACTTGAAATACCAAATGAGTAAAATGTATTTGAAGTAATTTGATAAGATTCACATTTAAAATGATGGAAAGATCTAAAAATGAATTTAAAATTTATTTTAGAAATGTAACTCGAGTAAAATTAAATCCTAATTATAAAAAAACAACCTTTTATTTTATGAATTTACCTTTGATATATCGGATTTTATGTGGGCTTGAATAAAACATCCCACATCTCTATCTCTTTACATATAAAAAAAAAAAAAAAAAAAAAACTGTTCTTTTTTTTTTTTAAATATCTATCCAGAAATAATTTTATAACAATGCTTGAACTTTAAAGAAAATAAACAAAGACATTGAAAATTCCTGCTATATTGTGCTATTTTTAAATTGCAATTAAAAATTCTTTCCTTGCAATTTTTGAAGCCATTTTTGTGGAAATCGTAACATGAAACTTGATTAAAGAAAAAATGAAGTTTTTGCCTTTTTTTTATTGTTGCAAGTTGGTTTATTTTTTGGTCACTTTTTTAAAATAAAATTAAAATTAGCTCTCTTCAATTATTTTGTTATTTACTTAAATAGCTATTAATCAATATGAATAAAGTAGTTTTTAGAGCACTGCTTAGAAATTATTATATGAATTTCCTATTTCTGATTTCTTCTTCTTCTTCGTTATTGGCGCAACAGCCCCATGGTGGGCCAAGGCCGCCTGCCAGTAAGCAGAATTTTAGAAAAGAGATCTTTCTTTCTTTTTATTGGCAGCCCTATCCCCAACACTCTACAGCCATATTAGACCGGAACCTATGGTTGAAAGTGGATTTTTCATCCACGGTCTAGCTGGGACTCGAACCCGAAACCTGTGGCACCGAGCCCCAGAGAGTTATATTTCTGATTTCAGTATTAAAAAATAAATATTACTCCACTTACGGTTCATAGTAATACGTTGTAATGTATCAAAAGATAATGATACGATTACTATCGGTTTAGAGCACTGCAGATACTACTTGAGAATTAGTAGATTCAATGGAAACTACGACGATGTCTAGCATCAATACCAGCAAAATTAAAGAATTCGTGGTTTCGTCCAATATGATTTGCGAAAGTATTGCAATTATCTTTAAAAATCCACATGGAAGGCTCTTTTTTCTTGTAGTACAGCTGTATATAGTGGTGCATCCTCGATAACGCTGAACCTGTTATGAAATATTCCATATTTGTCTAATAACTTAAAATCAAATATTCAATAATAAAAAGGTATTAGAATTGCATTGTTCTTTGTACAGAAAAGTCACACAATGCTTAAAATGTAATTTTTTTTTCCTGTTTGTTATAATAATATTCAAAAGATTTGAGATAAAAGGGTTCTTTAGAAAAATTTTGGTAATAATTTATTATATACATTGTTACATTTATTTATACATTGTTAATATGTAGTAGATGGATTTTTGTCACTATGACTACTTTATGGCACTACAGTTCATGTTGGACCATGACCGTCTGCCTACTTTCAATTTCTGAAACAGGAGATGTTTTGTTTTAAAGGGATGGGTTTGTCAGCCCTACACGCAACTCTCTACAGTCCTATTTGACCAGGACCTACGGCTTAAAATGGATTCTGAACCACTACAAGCATCCATGGTTCCGCCCGGACTCGAACGCTATAGCACTGAGCGCCAGAGAGCTAGTCACTCTGCCATCAGGAAAAATTTTTGTTACTATAGAATAAAATATTATAGAGCAATATATTATATTGAGAAATATATTCAGAGATATATCTAGAATTTATTATTTTTTATGTTACAGGATTATGAAGCATCCATATACTTTAGCAACATAATGAAATCGAATAAAAATTAAAAAAAAAACCTACTTATTAATAAAATATTTTAATTAGATTTTATTCTCGTGCCTTTTGTTGTTGTGTCTAATCCTCAGGAGGAATGGACACCAGGGATGAACCACAACAGCACGGGATGGACACCCCATGAGGTCTGACATGGCTCCGTGTGGCAGAAGAAGGAGGGCAGTGCCTTCCGGGATGACTTTTAGAGAGGAACTACCCCGCATGTGCGTATCGTATGGAAACACACGGAAAATACACGGAAAAATCACACGAGGTATTCTGACTAAGCCGATCCCCAAGGTATTTCGATATGGCTGCGTGTCACTGAAGAAGGAGGGCTTCCTGAAGGGCTTTTAGGGGAACTACTCCGCATTTCCTTATAGTATAACAGAAAACACGGAAAACTACCATCAGGTAGTTTGACTCACGAGGCAAAAGGCTGAACATTACAAACGCCATAGAGACTCCTTGTTTTTTTTTTTTTTTGAGGCAGCCTCTACAACAGAGCCACCATCGGATTGAACCTCAGCTCTAATGCTCATCAGCGGCACAAGTTACCAATGTGCCACGAGTAGGGCTGTTTTATTCTTTTTGAGTAAAAATGATTTTTTAGATACATATCATTCATCATTAAAATTATGTTAAAATTATAGGGGCCTGATGGCCGAATGGCTAGCGCTCTGGCATTCGGTACCACAGGTATCGGGTTCAAATCCCGGCTTTTACCATGGGTGTGGTAGTGGTTCGGAATCCACTTTAAACCGTAGGTCCCGGTCCTAATAGGATCGTAAAGCGTTGCAGGGGCATTGTTACTCCGCGTCCGTGGCTTATCTTCAATTTACATGCGCCCCTTGTGTAATGCAAAGTGAGTAACGTCTGTGCAGCGCTTGCCTTAAGGCATCCAAGACCAAGCTGTCTAAGTGTTTGCCAGCTGCATTAGGACAACATTAAAATTATCTTCATAAAATTATTTCCAAATATGTAAATAAACATGTTATTTTATTACGAGAGTTGAAGCCAGCCAGCTATTTAGAAATATCGATTTGTTATCTACGTAAGGCCTTCAATTCAAACCAATCAACGTCTTGGCCAGATTTCGGAAATGCTCTGTATTAACCAACATAAATACTGAATTTTGCAATATGTCAAACGGGAAGTTTAACGTTGCACGGAAGCGATACGCAGCCAAAATATTTGTCCAATTGCTTCACTCAAGATGTCATTTCCTCCCAGTTTCTCTTTCGCATATCTGTCTTTGATGTGTCAGTGGTGTGCTTAGATTTATTTATTTATTTGCTTCATTTTGGATGGAACTTATCCTGAATGCTAATGAAATATAATGCATAAAAATAATTATTTAAAAACTGTAAGTTACGAAACTGCCTAAAAGGTTTCGTCGATATTTAGAGGAGAAATATTAAATAAATTAATGTGTCAAAATCAATTTATTATTTACTCACTCTTCTAGAATATACTACAGCATCGATGTTGATTGTTGATTTTTAGTACGAAAATAAAGTCTGAGAATTCTTACTGGAAAGCCAGCTCTCTAAATATCATGTTTTGACCCAGAACACCACGACCGTCTTCTAATCAGGGGATGTGATGTCAGGGCTATAGCATTAAGAGGTTGATCCCATGTATGACACTTTGCCACCCAGTGCAATCATTCTGCATTTCTGATAATTTGCATACCTTACACTGCTTTGTAGGCCTCGTAAAAGTCCAATGTGACATCTTTTTCATGCTGAAAAATTAATGTATGTTTCTTCGTGCATCTAATAGAGGAAGAACATGATTGTTTCCATCGCTGAATTAATGAAATATTTAAAAAAATAGTGAGATATCAAGATGATAATTAGAGATCATTCTTTTATTGTTGTCGTTGTTTTTAAATGCCGGGCTGTTTAATCTAAATCCTTCACCACTAGAATGACAAAGAGGCAGCGTATTCACTGTTATTCAGAGTGTACCACAGATTACCTGCCTCCTACATTTAGCTACTAACACATCCATGGTGGTATCTAAATGTGTTAGTAGCAAAATATAGGGGAAGTATAGGAGGAATATAAGCGCATCTTCCTCAAATTAACAGGAGGATTTTCTGTTCTACAAATTTGTTGTTTCTTATCCCACTTGATAGACAGCATCACCTAGACCAAGTCCAAGAAGCCACGTGGTCTCTTGGAAGGAGGGAAAGTATTTGGTTTGTCACTCTACGGTAATTTTGTGCACATTTTAGGCTAATTAGACCGGGACATGCAGATTAACATGGATTCTGAACCACTAACAAAAATCCATGGCACTGCCAGGATTCGAACTTGAATCCTATGGTACCAACGGCCAGAGCGTCAGCCAATTGGCCATCAGATCACAGGAGAGGGGGCAGCTTCTGCTCACGATGGAGCACCTGTAAGTAGAAATCTGACTTGGCTCCATGACGTTGACTTTTTACAGGGTAGGTTTGTCTGTCCTACGTCAACAGACATATTAAATCGAGACCTACGGTTTCAAGTGCATTCCAAACCACTACAAATATCTATGGCACTGCCGGGGCTCAAAACCTGTGGCACCGAGCGTCAGAGCGCTAGTCACTCGGCCGTCAGGTCCCAAATTGAAATGTATATCCTAAGCATGAACACGGATACTTTTTGTTTAGGCGACAAAAAGATTTATTGTGGGTATTCTTTTTTAATGGTAAATAGCGAACAGAATCGTACAACATAACTCCCCACTGTGATGAAAAGAGTAATAACAGAAAAACTGCATTACATTTAATATTAATTTAACTCAAAAATGTAAAAAAAGATTAACTCAAAATGTAACTCGTAACTCAAAAAATATTTTCCTTACATGTCTTTCAGAATATCTTTTAAAGTACATTGTATCAAAAAAAAAAAAAAAATTCATCTTTAAATTTTTAGTAAGCCATAGTAAATCTTAACAAAAGGGTTCCCTGTGTGTTTAAAATTCCTGTTGTAGAAATTTGTTTGTCAATTTCTTCTTGTTGTACTGTTAAAATTTGCGTTTCTTTACAACAGATTAGATTCTCGAAACAAACTAAGCATAATCAGTATAAAAATGTTTTATTCTCTAAGGCTGTAAAGATGTTTCGTTTTCCTTTGGGTTACTTTATCACTTGCAGAAAGGTATCTCATTAAATATGCTGAATTCTTAAAACACGCATTATTCTAAGGAGAAAAAAAAACTAAATTACTTTTGAAATAGATCACTTAGTCTTGCAGAATTATAAACTACTCAAGAATTTGTTTCGTCTATATTATGTTTTAAAATGGGAATTTTGTTTTATGCGTTTCATTTCAATTTGAGAACGACGAAATAAACATGCTCAAAAAGCTGTAAATAAAATGGTAAAAAATAAAACAAGCATTCATTTTGTAAATGTATGTTACAGTTACGTGTTTTGTTATTACGAAGTTTTTTTTTAAGATGTTAAAGTTTATGCATTTCCTAAACGCTGAATTTTGGATAAAATTGTTTCTGTATCAAATGAAAAATTAAAAAATAAAACAATCTAAAGATAATATAGGAATTTAAGAAAGTTTAAAATAAATACTGACTATTTATCTTTACGGCGAATTTAAAAAAAAAAAGGAATTGATTCCGAATTTAAATAACTTACATTCATTTGATACAAAATTACTTTTAATTTATAAGCGACTAAGAAACATAAGATGAGTCCTGATGGCCGAGTGACTAGCTCTCAATGTCACAGGCTTCGGGTTCGAGTTCCGGCGGTGGTATGAATGTTTTTAGTACTCTGAATCCACCTTAAGCCATAAGTCCCGGTCTAATATGACTGTTGGGCGTAAGGCTGACATCCCTACCTCGTAAAAAGAAAACATCTCCTGTCTCGAAATCTGCGAATAGGGAGACGGTCAACACTTCTCGTCGCAGAGCAATATTCCTCTCCTCCAAAAACCTCCCTTTAAGAAAATCCATCAAGAGTAGGAGGGGACAGCTTCTCTCACGTCTTAGTGGAGTGTATACTTCCACAGCCCATGGTCTATCACCAGTCACGATGCAGCGATTCATCTGTAATTGTTCGACCCGTAGAGGTCTAACAGACAATCTCCAATTTCATGAGGTCTCATTATCCATGACGCTGATAATCTGCACTCAGATTTGAATGACATGTTGTTCTCATTAATACAAAATACTAATTGCATGTAATATAAATATCCACGATACTGCTTATCTGCAGTCAAATTTGAGTGATAAGTTTTATAATGCACTTGATAAAGAACATACCTTGAACCTTTCCCTTGGGAAAAGAAATGCTGTATCTCTTCTCGTGGAAAAAATGCTACAACAGCAATGACAAAGTTTAGTTCATTAAATTCATTATCAGTTTATATAAATTATGCTTTAGGATAATTTTTTTGTTCAATTTTACATGGCTATGGAATTTATGTTTATTAATATGCCAGAATAGTCCACGCCAATTCACATTGAAATCCTTCTGTGTTCTGTAACATGCACAGCTAGCAGTCAGGAGAATTCGGATTTGAATCCATTGTTGACTTTCGTTACAGTCACTGGTTTTAGAAATGACAAGACTTGATTTCGATTCTGACTGTGTGCAGAGCGTCTCACGTCGATTGTCTGACGGTCCGGTGGGAGTTTTCTGAATTTTCTTCCATTGATATGCAAGTGAAGGCCAATTAATCCTTAAAAAGATTTTTTCGGAAGGATATTCCCTTATTTTATCACCTATTGGTGGACTGTTTGTGGTATTTATAGTGGAACACGTGGCTCATCGATATCCAACAAAATAAAGTTTAAATTAATTTAAAATGATGCGTCCATTTAATTAAAAAAATGTTTTAATTAAATGGAAGCAAATGAAAATTTGGAAGCAAATAAATGCAGCAAATGGGAAGAAAAGGAAAATGGAAGCAAATGAATGCAGTAAATGGAAATTTAGTTAGCACATAAATTTATTTTTTTTAAAAGCCAGCAATTTCACCTGAAACAAAACAACAATAAAAAAAATACTGAATGAAAGCATATTTCCATTACCTACTCTTATTTGGACATTTTAATGAGTCAATTAATTTCACAAAATTCTAAGAAACCTTAAATTCTACGAAATTCATTGAATTATCGGGAAGATTTAATAACACCTTAATAACTCATTCAATCATTACCGCATCCAAATAAACGAATTCCACTGCATTTATTATTTGCTAAGATAGTATAAAACTTAATTAACGTTCAAAAGATTGTGCCTAACTGTAAACAGATCCCCCACTAATGATTTCTAATAGGAGTTTTAAATGTTGTTAAAAGAGAAAATTCGCACTGGATAATTGAATGCAAACATTTTACCGCGACGCGTGGGAACTGCATTGCAAAGGCCATTTAAGGTATTGAATTAATGAACTACCTAGAAGCATTCATTAAATGAAAGTCCAAGACTGGCATCGAAGAAATTAATGAGATGTTTGTTTGAATGGGACTCGCTTCGGTCTTGTTTTCTTGTTATTGTAGCAGCATTCATTAAAAACATTCAATTACTTCAGCAAATAAATTTGAATAATTAGTTTTCGATTGGTTAATTGGTAGACTATAGAATTTTCGAACGAGAACCTTTAGAGAATTGTGCGATGAAATATTGATGTCTTTTGAAAATAGATCTCATCAAATATTTCGTTTGATAAAGAGTTTAATTTTTAATCAAACTTTTACATCTGCAGGCCTAAATAATTACTTAGCGAATGAATTTCTCATGATTCTGTTTTGTTCATTCACTTGCAGGGAAAGATGTTTACAAATAAATATTTTCGTATTAAGTAATTTAATATGAGTCGTATAACCGATACATTTTACTGTATATTTTTCTCTACACTGGATTCACGCATCTGTAAATAGGATTATGTTTCTAGAGTAATTATTAAGATAAATTTATTTATATTTGGGGCTTGATGGCCTAGTGACTGGCACTCGGTGCCACAGGTTTCATGTTTGAGCCCCAGTGAGGTCATGGATGTTTGCAGTGATTCAAAATCCACTTTAAACAGAAGGTCCCGGTCTAATGTGAATGTAGGAGCGTCGGGCGTAAGGCTGACAACCCTACCCCATAAAAATAAACACCTCATGTTTCGGATTCTGATAGCAGGCAGACATCTTTGGCCCACCATGGGGATGTTGCGCCAATGATGATGATCTATATTTATATTATACAAATAAACTATTAGGAACCATTATGTTTTAATAACATTCGTAATAGTTCACTTATGTTTTGAAAGTCATTGAAAATTACTTAGTTTCAAAAGGAAACTATAATTCTTATTTTGTTTTGCAATATACACAAATTTAAATTAATCAAAACGTCCAAATATGATAAAGTAAAAATAATTCCAATTATAGAGTCTAAAGCAATATCATAGTTTATTTATCTATAATAAATTAGTTAACTGATATTGAAATTTCAAATAGTATCTATACAGATGGTTATATGATGACACGATTTATCAGTGTAATTTAAATATGTAATTCGAGAACAAGATTTAACATTTTTGACCAACTTTCTAGAAAACGCATTATTTGAGAATTGTCAGCACAATATGAATTTGGGAAATTTATATTCTTCTGCTTCATCTTAAATGGCGCAAAAGTTCGATGCTGGGCCAAGGCCGTCTACCTATTGGCAGATTTCGAAAAATGAGAGGTTTTCTTTTTAACGGATTAGGGTTGTCAGCTCTACCCCACAGTCATATTAGACCGGGACCTACGGTTTAAAGTAGATTCCAAACCACTACAAACATCCAATGTCCACCTCAAATCTGAACTTGTGGCAACGAGCACCAGAGCACAATCACTCTGCGTCAGGCCCCGAAATTAATATTAATTACTTCAAGAAAATACAATTATATATATATATTATGTATAATTTAAAAATTACCTCAAAAATTAGCTATGGAAAGGGACAAAGTAACAATATAATTGTCCTTTTCCATAGCTAATTTTTGAGTGTGTTAATTAAGAAATTCATAGAGAAATTTTATAGGAATTCTGAGAGGAATTTTTTTCGAAATTATTTCGATGCTAATTTTATTTTTTGTAGACGCCCAATGATAGTTTACCGTAGCTAAAGTGCAAGAAAATGGAGGTGCGATTCCCACTTGTTATGCCATTATCACTACCATGAGTATTGAATAGACTTGATGGCTATTAACAAAATTGAAACTCGCATTGAAAATTGAAGCTCTTGTTGAAAATTTTCTCTATAATGTTGAACTCGTGCTTCTCTTGAATATTCTTTCGGAAGCCATTCATCCTCTATGGGAATCTCTCCTTGGGTAGATTGGTTTGGTTTGGTTTGTTGCTGTACGGTCATTTTGTGCACACTCTGCATAACTGTAGACCGGGACCTACAGTTTAACGTGGATTCCGAACCACTAACGAACATCCTCAAGGACACGAACCTGAAGCACCAACGGCCAGAGCGCTAGCCAGTTGGCCATCATGCCGTTCTTGGGTAAAAGGAGATATACAGGAGGGTAGAAGTACGTCCTGGATAATGCCAGCTCTTTAGCAATTTGCCCATATACAGTGGTACATGATCTAAATGCCAAATAAAATAGACAATTCTAAAATATTTATTTATTTATGAATAAATACACAATTATGGGAAATAAATTGATTAATATTTGAAACTAATAATTGATTGTGTAAAACTAATTGAATATATACACAACTGTACAAATTAACAACTTAAAAAAAATTAACCTTATGCATATTTATTTTAAAATATAATTATGAATCTATTTGTTTTGAAAACATTACATTAAAATATTTTTTATTAGACATACATTCAGTTTAAGCTTAAAAAACTATACCACTAACCCTATTTCTCAACCTTATAAAATAAAATTTATCTGTTACCCTAGCAAACCCATTAACTTGTGATTCACATGAATACTTATGAATACCGTATCAGCAACCACATACCAATACAGGCATGGCTAGTTAAGCGCACAATAATTTCACCCTCACAAACCCCGATATGGCCATCTGCTGATAATAATGAGCGAGAACATCCATCTATTTATATATACGATGTGGTCCCTTCTAGATTCGGCGAGTGATTCATTGTGACCCCATCAATCCCCTCAGGCCTTTTAACATGCATCTGCACCATTCTAATAGATTCTATGGCCAATTCCATTAAGGGGTCATCACGAATCTTCTTCCATGAATGATATATATGAATACTTATCCAGAGGTAATGCAAATGAAGTTGAGCTTTCTTGAGAATTATTCAGATTGATTGAATCAGAAATTTGCTTAAAATTCATAAGTGGATTATGTATTTTAACTGGATTGCTGGTTAATGCGTTCGTTTACGAAACTAAGACAAATCTCTTATGTTTGTTCTGGCGATTGATATATCTACTCAAGAGAAGTGTAATAAATATGTATGCTAAGAAGTTCCTTTTTTGTATTCGAAAAGAAAGGCGAATCTCACCTAAGGTTGTTCGTTTAAAATGCATGGCATACAAATCATTATAACCGTAGCATAGTGTGGGTAATAAAAGATTTTCGATATATCTGCTATATCAGTAGAATCTAAGTATATTGTACTACCGATTAAGTATCCGGTAGTGCAAGCTATTGATTAGGGCCTGATGGCCAAGTGACTAGCGCTCTGACAAGCGCCGGGGACAAGTGCTCTGACTAGCTCCGGGACTCGAATCTGAAACCTGTGGAACCGAGCGTCAAATCGGTTCCACGGGTTTCAGATTCGAGTCCCGGCGGGGCCATGGATGTTTGCAGTGGTTCAGAATCCACCTTAAGCCGTAGGTCCCGGTTTAATATAATTTAGGGCTAGGTAGTAGTACTGACAACTCTATCCTGTAAAAAGTCAGCGTCACGGAAACTTCTACCTACTGGTGCTCCATCATAACAGAGGCTGCTCCTCCTTCCATGAGATCATACGGGTTCTTGGAGTTGGTCTAGATGTTGCTGTCTACCGAGTGAGATAATGAACAGCAACAAAAATTGATTAAATACATTTAAATTTTTTCACTTTAAATTTGGGAATAGAAAAAAAAATTAGCACTTCATTTGAATGGTGGTGGTACTAAACTTTCTGATCTAGAATGTGCTGGACAATGCCCAACTCCTTATTTCTCATGAGCGGATAAACGAGTGCATAGCAAAATAATGATAAGTTTTAATTTGCTTAAGGATTCTGATACTATTGTTAACAATGATAAGATCTCAAGTTGTTAGTATCTTCTTGAAGGTTAGACAGCATTTCAATGAGTCAGTCAATCTTATCCTCCCAAAACAGTGTAGAGGAAGTAGTAATGTCATCCGGTAATAATGTTGTTTCTTATTCCACTTGGTTGACAGCAACATCTTTTGGGATGAAGTACCTGTAGATAGAAGTCTAACTTGGCTCCGTGAGATGGCTTTTTTACAGGGTAGGGTTGTCAGCCCTAAGCCCAATGCTCTATTAGACCGGGACCTACGGCTCAAAGTGTATTCTGAACCACTACAAACATCCATGGGAAAGTCGGGACTCGAACCCTGTGGCACCCAGTACCAGAGCTCTAGTCACTTGGCCATCAGACCCTGTTCGGTTATACTTAAAACAGTAAGAGCATCATAATAATGTATAACACAATATCTAATTGTGACGATTTATTTCAAATTATATATAAATAATATATTCTATTGAACGCATAGATCAATGCACTTTTTAAAAAAGATTAATGCAATAACTTTTATAGAGGTAAAACTGCCTAAATTTAATGCAAGTGCAAATTGATGTAATTCCTCTTTTTTTAAGACAATAATGAGTGTTTAACATTAATTCTTCTGTATTTGTTCCATATAAATTGGATATATATTGAAGGAATTAATTTGCGGTTTATTGGAAATTCAATTTATATAAAATTACGTGCATTTAATTTTTATATTTATTGGTTCAAGGAAAATTTAATTAACAATACTGCTAATTAAGAAGATGTAATGGCGGGTTTTTCCAAGTAATGAAAAGAAACTTAATTATGAGAGAAGACCGACAAGTCTAGGCAAAAAACAATCCCAGAGGAGGCAGAAAGTTATCATCTTATGTAATTCTCGGAATTGAGTTTGGATTGCTACTGTTCTCAATATATTGTATAAGAAATATCGAAACAAATTATAAAAATACAATATGCTTGAAGATGCCTTTTTTTATTTTGTTTATACAAATAATTTTAAAATAATTGCATATTGTAATAAAATGAAGTGATATCCATATAAATGAGTCTTTATGTAATTTCTTTACGAGAAAGTGCTAACAGTTTATTTTTTATCAATGTAATCGTAAACATAAAAAAAAAATTATTTAATTCAAAATTTTTATAAATTTTAATTAGTGTAGTGTTTAAAGTGTCTGAGGAGTAGTATTTTATAAAGCCTGATGGCCGAGTGACTAGAACTCTGGAGCTCGAAGCCTCCTGTTTCGAGTTTGAGCCCTGGTGGTTTCATGGATGTTAGTGGTTCGGAATCCGCTTTAAACCGTAGATCCCAGTCTAATATGATTGACAATCCTATCCCGTGAAAGCATAACTTTTCCTGTCTCAAAGTTTTCCAGTAGGCAGACGGCCTTGGCCACCATGGGGCTGTTGCGTAAATGAAGAAGTGTTTAAAAATGCTTAGTTTATGATTGCGACTGTCTTATTCTATAATGCTAAGACTTAATTCTTAAATGCTTAGACTGACTTATTCTATAAACTTTTAAATGCATCAAAAAAAAATTGCTGTTTAATGCTATGACAATATTTTAAAAAAATATACATTTTTATGTTTTAATGACTTTTCCGGTAGGACTTAAAATAGGGTAATAATGACATGTTAGTGTGCAATAAATGATAAATGTAACGATTTATTTCAAATTATATAAAATCTATTCAAAATATTAAATTCTATATATCAATATTAAATATAAAAAAATTCTAAAACGATTAACGATTCTAAGCCAAAAAATTAATTAATTTATGTTTGTTTTTGACATTGCAATCAATTTCTTCCGGTAGGACTTGAAGTAGAATAATAACAACATCTTAGCGTGTAATAAATGATTTAAATGTAGTGATTTATTTCAAATTATACAATAAGAATCTATTCAAAACATTAAGTTTTAAATATTAATATTGAATATTAAAAATTCTAAAATGAGTAATTATTTTAAATTTAAAAATTAATTAATTAATGCTTGTTTTTGACATTGCAATCACTTTTAGCAATCATTGCAATCATTTTCTTCTGGTAGGAACTTAAAATAGGATAAAAACATCTTAGTATGTAATAAATGAATTAAATGTATCGATTTATTTCAAATTATACAACAAGAATCTATTCAAAATATTAAGTTCTAAATATTAATATTGAATATAAAAATTCTAAAATGATCAATTATTCTAAATTTAAAAATGAATTCATTTATGTTTGCCTTTGACATCGCAATCATTTTTAGCTTTTTAAAATATACGAAACTTTATCAAACATAGTTTCAGTGATAATTACCAAACAACGCGCTAATAAGGCTAGAGACTTTAATTAAAAAAAAAATAAATAAAGCGAACAAATTAAAAAGTTGAAATAGCAAACTGCAATTTAGATGAATATTTATGATTGCAGACACCATCGTTGATAGAATTGGAAAAATTATTGAAGCCTTTCTGCTTTGAATTTTTCGGTAGAAATATATTTAAACAAACAAAGATGTTGAAAGGGTTATGCATAATGTTAATTTAAATTTTTCAAAGCATTTAAATAGTAATAATTGACTGAGAAATATGTATTTTCACGAGTTTATGCATTCAGTTTATGCTACCCAAAACATTTTATTAATTCAGAAAATAAAAATATTTATACTATTTTGCAAACTGCATTGCATCTTAAGAATTTTATCATTTTTTATCAAGAGTTCAATTTTGTACTCCTATCATCTTTCTTCCCTTTAATTAAATTTAAAATAAAGATTTTAATTATTACGATTGCACTACTATAAATGTTATATCAATTTTCCGTTCTTTAAACTTAACGATTAGGAAAATGTTTTTTGAAAAATTAGTGATTATTAAGATTTTTTAAAAATAATATTTTGAATGAATTATCAAAATTTGATCAAAGCCAAAGTTTAAAATAATACAAACTTTTCAGATCAATTGCATGTATTATTAATAGCAGAATTAAAGACAAAATAAAATAAATTCGATATATACATACGTACACACACAAAAAAAAACAAGAATTGTATATGCTTTACGTTTTTTTTATTAGCCAATTTTTAACTGAAAATGTGGAAACAATAATAGCAAGTTGTTTGTTATCTGAAAATTATTCTCAATGGAAAAAGAAAAACTAAAATATGCTTTATAACTTTAACAGTTTAGTTTTGGAAACTTTAATATTAATAACGAAACTTTAATTTAATTAGCATAACTTTAATAAATTTTTGTCATAAATTCACATAAAAAAACAATAAAATATCTAAAAATATCAATAAAACATACATAAACTATTTTGCACATCACTGTCATAAAAAAAAGCCTTTGTACTTTAATGTAAAGCTTCTTTCAGAAATGTAGTTTATGATTGATTTTATTTTATTTTTATATATTTTTATAAATCCAAAAAAATTGAATAAATTAAAAATAAATAATAAAAATGAATAAAAAAAAAAATAATAATAATAATTTATTCTTGCATTTTAACTGTGTTGCCGTGGCAATAGCATTAAAAATGATCACTTGACTGACTTGTTGAAAGTTGTGTTTTGCTATCTGCATATCGTCCATTTTGATCTTTTGACACTTCTGTTAAAACATACTATGTTTCAATAAATACAAAATATCATGTGAAAATTTTATATATATGATTATGCAAATTTTCATTTATTATATCACACCTGAACAATAGCCTTTGTATTGTAAAGGCGATGTCCACGAATATGTATGAGAAATAAAGATAAAAACAAATTGATGAAATTTATTAGAATAGCATTAATAATTTCAGAATAAAAATTTAATAACAATATGCTTTTTATGAATGAAATATTAAAAAAAATATGAATTTAACTGTGTGTGTTTTTTGGCATTACAATCCTTTTAAACCTTTTCACTGAAAATAGCCATATGATTGAAAGGCCAAAAATTGCGTCTTGCTTTTTCATTAAGTTTTTCAATCAGTTAAAATATTTAAGGCTAAAAATTGTAAATGATTGTAATGCCAGAAAACACATACATTTTAATGTGTTTTTTTGGCATTACAATCATTTTTATCCTTTCTGCTGCATCGCGCAAAAACAACACTGAAAATAACCATATGATTGAAATGTTAAAAATTGCTTTTAGGTTTTTCAATCAGTTAAAATATTTAATGTTAAAAATACAAGTATTTTTACCTTTCAAGTTTATTATTAACAATGCAAAAATAACATCCATTCAAACATCTAGTTACATCTCAAGGTTCTCTCCACCAGAAATATAATCGCTGTGGAACACATATTGATAAAATTTATTAGAATAACATTAATTATTTAAGAACAAAAATTTAATTTCAATATGCTTCTTATGAATGAAATATTTAAAAAAAAAGATTAATTTAACAGTGTTTTATTTTGGCAATACAATCAATTTTAACCTTTTAACTGAAAATAACCAGATGATTGAAATGCTAAAATTACGTCTTGATTTTCCACTTGGTTTTTCAATCAGTTAAAATTTTTAATGTTAAAAGTACAAGCATTTCTATCTTTCAGTTTATTATTAACAATGCAAACGTAACATGCTTTTTATATAGCAAATATTAAAAAAGATTAATTTAACTGTGTGTTATTTAACATTACAATCATTTTTAATCTTTTAACTGCTGCATCGCAACAACAACACTGAAAATAACCATGTGATTAAAATGCTAAAAATTGCTTCAAGGTTTTTCAATCAGATGCAATATTTAATGTTAAAAATACAAGTATCTCTATCTTTCAAATTTATTATTAACAATGCAAAAGTAACATCCATTCAAGCATCTAGTTCATCTCAAGGTTCTCTCCACTAGAATATTGATAAAATTTATTATAGTAGCATTAATAATTTAAGAACAAAAATTTAATTAAAATATTCTTCTTACGAATGAAATATTTAAAAAAATTAATTTAACTGTGTTTGTTTTTTGGCATTGCAATCATTTTTAACCTTTTAACTGTTGCATCTCAACGACAACACTGAAAATAGCATATGATTGAAATGCTAAAAATTGCGTTTTGTTTTTCCACAAGGTTTTTCAATCAGTTAAAATGTTTAATGTTAAAAATTGTAAATGATTGTAATGCCAAAAAACACATAAATATGCAATGTGTTTTTTGGCATTACAATAATTTTTAACCTTTTAATTGCTGCATCGCAACAACAACACTGAAAATAGCCAGATGATTGAAATGCTAAAAATTGCTTCTAGTTTTTTCAATCAGTTAAAATAGTTAATGTATTTTTTGGCATTACAATCCTTTTTTAACCTTTTAACTATTGTATTGCAACAACAACACTAAAAATAACCAGATGATTGAAAGATTAAAAATTACGTTTTGTTTTTTCACTATATTCAATGTTAAAAATTGTAAATGATTATAATCCCAAAAAACACATAAATATTTTAATGTGCTTTTTGACATTATAATCTTTTAACCTTTAACTGCTGCAACGCAACAACAACACTGAAAATAGCCATATGATTGAAATGCTAAAAATTGCTTCAAGGTTTTTCAATCAGTTAAAATATTTAATGTTAAAAATACAAGCATTTCTATCTTTCAAGTTTATTATTAACAATGCAAAAGTAACATCCATTCAAGCATCTAGTTACATCTCAAGGTTCTCTCCAACCAGAAATATAATCGGCGTGGAAGAAAAAAAAAACTGATGCAAATCCTCTCGATGGCAGAGAACGAAGGAAACTTGTTACCTACGCGGCATGCAGCCGGGGAAGAACCATCATCGATTCATTCTGAAGATGCAGTCGCCATGGTAACACTCCTCATCTTCCGTCCAACAAAATAACAATAAAAATACTCTCTGCAATGAAAAAGATGAATCAGAGTTTGAGTGTTTTGGCAGGAGAGGAAATGGAACATAAAAATGATTTATTCTTTTGGCGAAACAGTGTGGGATACGGACAAGTTTTGAATGAGAGAAAAAAAAAATTCAATGAAAGCCAGGTGATGGTTATTGAAGAAGTTTTTGAAATAGTAGTGTTTAATTTATTTTTTAATCAATTAAAATTTTTAAAAAATTTTTTCCTTATTTCTGTTACTTTTTCGGCTCTTTTTAAAAAACGATGAAGCTGATTGAAAGTGTTTTGAATTACAATTTTGATTAATGGGTTGATAGTATTGAAAACGACATGTTTAACTAAAAACTTTTTGTCAAATGCAGCATTGAAAGCTATTACTTAAAAAAAAATGATTTTCATCATAAATCCTTTCAAGTGGAAGTTGTAATTTGTAAATTTTAAATAGATTTTTCTAACTTAAAAAGTTTATCGGAATCAAAATTTTAATATTATTTCGTAAAAATAAATTTAATTTATATTTTTTTTTTTGTTTATTATTACTATTAAGAAAAATACAATAACACCCGAGAAATTTAATATTAGTTGAGTAATATTATAAATTCAAAAGCATACTATTATAAAAAAAAGTATTAATTAATTTTAAGTTTTGCAAAGTACTTAACATAAATTAATATAAGTATTTTTGCAAGTACTTATATTAATTTAATCTATTTTTTATATCATCCCAGCATAAAATAAGCTTTAAATTTAAAAAAAATTTGTCATTTGAATTTAAATTGGAAAAAAAATTTCTTTATCCATTTATATAATCAAAATATTTTAATTAAATTATAAATAGCAAAATATAACCTTTTTATATCAAAATTTATCTATTAAATATTAAATAAATAGAAAGCATTTATTATGTAAAAAGTAGAAACAAATTTAGTGTACATTTCTAATAAAGAATATTTATTATTTAACTTTTTAAATGCTTAAATTTATGAACAAGTTAAAACTTGCAATAAACAAAACCAATTTTTTTTATAGTACAATTTTTTGTTGTTCGTATATTATTCTATCCTAATATAATTTACCTGTAAGGAAGCCTATATTTAAGATTCTGCTTAACGCGGTATAATAATGAATTTTCCTATTCATTAATTTCTTCTGCTTTGTGAAAAAAATTTGTTTTCAAAAAATAAAAAGTTTTATGTCCTTTTGATTAATGATTTAAAAATGTTAAATGAATTTTAAAAAGTTTTTCACTTAAAGAGCTCATTTCACTCAAATGGGCTTAATACTCAGATGCATGATTTCTGAAAGTTAAGCAAGTAACTGAAAATTGAAGAAGATTCAAAAAGTATGCAAACAAATTGGATGAAATGCTGTGATAATATGCATTATATATACTACATGTTGCTTAAAAACATGAAAAAAATACTATATTCGAATATAAATTAAATACAAAAAACTTCTCAAAAGTGAGTATAATCATCCCAAACAGTAATGTAGGCATGATAATAATGCCTGATGCCCTTTTCGATCTTGTCCATGAGTTATATGGGTATAAGTGACCAATGATCATGTAAAGCAGTTCTAAGCCCATAAAATAGTATAAATAGGATAGCTTCCCGAGAGCATTGCATACATGCTCAATGGGATTAAGGTTTAGAAAGCGTGCTTGCTATCCAATTTGGACTATAGTTTCTTTTTAATGAAATTGGTACACAAGACGAGCAGTGTGAATGAGAGCATTTTCTGCTTATAAAATAAAAGTATAGCATATTGTATATCTGTTCTTCAGCCGTATGCTGATGCGGACGAACAGCAGGATTCTGTATGTCGTCTCTACAGAGACGAACATTCAGATTTTCATGTAGAAAAACATACAGTTCTGTGTACCTACCTCAAGGTATTCCTCCCCATAAAAGAACACTTCCTTTCCAGTGTGTAAGTGGCAGATTCGAGTTCTCTCTATCCTATGTGAGCTATTAAAAAGCTTCCGCTTGTGGAGGGAGGTAAGCGGAATACAAATTTTCTTCATATAGCTTTCTGCATACTGTCGTGACTGATACTGATTTTGTTTTAGTAGAAATAAGTGCGAATCTAAGGATATCTTAAAAGGTCGCAAGTACTGGTCATCTGAAGAAGTGGCAAATCTTCAGATGATCTTGGTCATCTTTCTGTAGGTATTCGAGAAGGTAAACCAGTAATTGAAAACTGATTTTACAACCTGATCATCGCGGTAAGGTTCGACATTTAGTCATCTTACAATGTCAGACTGTTATTGACCTGCTTCTAGTTGACCTATATCTTTATAATGCAATTCTGCTAATAAATGTCACCTCGAAATCCTTTTTATACTTTGGCTATCTCGAAATAGTTTAATGTATCGTCATTCATTCTCTCCTAAACAGTTGATTTTTAGCTTTATAACATTTAAAGTAAAACGATGGCAGGCAGTGCCATCCTTTATCATATTTCTTTTTGATGCAGGCGTGTCCTGATGGCCAATTGCCTAACGCTGCGGCCTTTGATAACACAGGCTTCAGGTTCGAATCCTGGCTATGGCATCCATGTTTGTTAGTGGTTCGGAATCTACGTTAAACTGTAGGTACCAGTCTAATAACGTAAGCCTAAAATGTGCAAAAGATAACCGTAGAGCGATAAATCAAATTTTGATACAGCTTACTTTTATAATGTAATATATTCAAATTTAATGAATTTGGAATTACTTTTAGTCCATTTATTGCGATTTTTTTTCAGTTTTCTTCTTCTTTTGAAAAATCAGTTTATATATAAATCAATAACTACATTTCTTTTTTCACAGTCATTTTGACAGTCAAATGAACAGAATTACATTATGACAATAATGCGATGAAAATTTATAATTTGTGAAAATACTAAACAAATGTATAAAAAAATTTTTTAGTGTTTTCATTTAACGTTTCAATGATGATACAGTTTAGAAGCAAAAATATTAATAAATAAAAGAATGGTTTTATTTATTATTAATTTTGTTTTTTGTTTTCGATAGTTTAAAAATGGAATGTTTCTTTTAAATTGATATCGTTTCAAAAGTAATGGGGTTTCTTTTAAGTTAAAGGACTGACAAAATTTCATAACTTTCATTGAAATTGTTTAAAAATAGAAAAATATTCGTGAAATATTCAGAAAATGAATTTTGCAGAATATTTTATTATTTTGTTATTTTTTTAAAAATAACAAATGTGTGTAAATGTCCCAAAACCAAAAATTTAAAATGTGAGATTAAAAAGAAATGAGATACAATAGCAAATTTTTTTTCCGATGGCTTAAAATAAATGTTTTTATTTCAAAATCGTGCGATCGTTCAATCCAATATGCTGGAAATTATTTTTAGAAATAAATTAGTTTTTAAAACACCCACTATGCAGAAAAGTATACTGATGAAATGTTCTTGATACGGAAGAACAGAAATTAATTATTAAGGATTGCTTAAAAAGGATTGTTATTAAGTAAAGCAATAAGGAACTAAAAAATTGAAATCATTTTTTTTTCTTCCCTTCAATAGCTCTTTTGTTATAAATCTCTAGTAGGAAGAATTCAGATGGTTTTGAGAGAAGAAAGGAATTTAAAAATAATTACCTTATTCTTTAAAATAAAATTATTTAATAAAAAATGTTAAATTATTTAATATTACAAAATTATTAAAATTATGCAATAATACTCTGTGATGTATTTTAGGGAGGAAAATATTAATAAAAGAGACAATAAAACAATTTTTTATGATGGAAATAATCCAAAAACAGATTAATTTTTTCTAATAAATTAAAGTAACTATATTTTTTTGAAATTGGTATTGTTTGTAGCGTAATGAATTTTTTAAGGATGTAAAAGATGTATGTTCGCTGATGTTGCAACTGGAAAAAGAATTTTTTGGTTCCGCATAAAAATGGCTCAAAAGGGACCCCAGAAAAACTATTTATTTGAATAGCTAAATAAGTTGTTTTTAAACAAGTAATATATATATAAAATAAATTTTTTTTAAGTCAATTCCACCATTTTTTTTATTATATTGCAGAAAGTCCTTTATAAATAATTTTCATTCATTTTTTTAAGTTTATCTGGCGCCATCTATTGGTAAATATAAAAAAATAAAGCCACTTAAATATAAAAAAAACTCAAATTAATTAATTAAATTTAATTACTGAATTAATGTTTGAAAAAACTGTATTAACATCCAGTGACATCCACTACAAGTTTAAAAAAAAATGTATTTGAACTTGAGTGGATGAATAAAACGTATTTTATGAACGATTGAAAATTTGAACAAGATATATATAGGGAGATTGTGAGCTAATAGAAGGAATTGAAAAATATATAGCATTTATAGATTTAAAAAATATACTATTATTACAAAGTTAAAATTTCGTACTTCATTAAACGAATTTAAATTTTTTCCTAATAAGTTAAACTTCCAATTTTTTGTGAATCTGAAATTATTCGAAAAGTAAAGATTTTTTAAAAATATAAATGATTAATAAATTTTTATGCGTATATTTTACTGATGATGCACTATAATTTAAAATATTTAATTTTAATAATATTTTTTTGAAATTTTTATTTAAAGCTTAAAAACTTTCCATTGTGTGACAAAAAAACTTTCGCAAATTACTTTTAGCGATGGTTTAAGATAAGTATTTTTATTTCCAATGTAAAAATAAAATAAATATTGTATTCAAAATTCCAATTCGAAGCTTTTCACTATGTCTAGTAGTAAGTTCCTTATGCATTGCATTTCGCGTTATTCTGCTAACGCTAATTCGGGTTTCCTTACAAAGATCATGATTTTGAATTTTTGAGTAGCATGATACTGACATTTTTAACTGAACTTTAAGATTCAGCTAATATGTAGATCTGTAAGAAGTGCAATTAACAATTTTTTTCTACCCGGCTCGTAGTTCAATGGTAACGTGCACCCCTGGTGAATATTAAGGTGGAGGTTCAATCCACTGGCGGCTTTATTTTAGGCACTATTTCAAAAAAAAACCAACAGACTCGATGGCGTTTGGGTTATTCAGCTTCTTACCTCGCGAGTCAGACTACCTGGCGGAGTTTTCCGGGTTTTCTCCTATACTAAAGGCAAAATGCGGAGTAATTCTTCCTAACAATCCCCCACGAAAGCCACTGCCCTCCTTCTTCAGCTACTGGGAGCCAAGTCAGACTTCTACCTACGGTGTTCCATTACAACAGAAGCTGTCCCCTCTTTCCTTCCATCCATGAATAGACTATTTATAGGGTGTCCAGACACGGAGGATTAGTCACAACAATAACAATTTTCTTCTTCTTCTCCGTCATCAAAATCAATACTGTCGGCATTTAAATATGTCCTCATGGAGCTATAAGCCTTTCTTAAAATTTCTTCATTAAGTTACAAGGAACCTGTAGTCCGCACACAGAATTTCTTTCTCTAACAAATGATCCAACTGAACAACCTTCCATCCATGAATAGACTATTTATAGGGTGTCCGGACACGGAGGATTAGTCAAAACAATAACAATTTTCTTCTTCTTCTCCGTCATCAAAATCAATACTGTCGGCATTTAAATACACTGAAGTGACAAAAGTCATGGGATACCTCTTAATATCATGTCGGCCCTCCTTTCGCCCGGCGAAGTGCAGCAACTCGACGTGGCATGGACTCAACAAGTCGTTGGAACTCTTCTGCAGGAATATTGAGCCATGCTGTCTCGATAGACGTCCATAATTGTGAAAGCGTTGATGGTGCAGGATTTTGGGCACGAACAGACCTCTCGATGATTTCCCATAAATGCTCGATGGGATTCATGTCGGGCGATCTAGGTGGCCAGATCATTCGTTGGAATTGTCCAGAATGTTCTTCAAACCAATCGCGAACAGTTGTGGCCCGGTGACAGGGCGCATTGTCATCCATAAAAATCCCATCGTTGTTTGGGTACATGAAGTCCATGAATGGCTGCAAGTGATCTCCAAGCAGCTGAATATAAGTATTTCCAGTCAATGTTCGGTCCAGTCGCACCAGAGGACCAAGTCCATGCCATGAAAAAACAGCCCACACCATTACGGAGCCACCACCAGCTTGAACAGTGCCTTGCTGACAGTTTGGGTCCATGGCTTCGTGGGGTCTGCGCCACACACCATCAGCTCTTACCAACTGAAATCGTGACTCATCGGACCAGGCCACGGTTTTGCATTCATCTAGGGACCAACCGATATGCTCACGTGCCCACGAGAGTTGCTGCAAGCGATGTCGTTCTGTCAGTAAATGCACTCGAGTCGGTCTTCTGCTGGAATAGCCCAAGAAAGCCAAATTTCTCCGCACAGTTCTAACAGACAAGTCCCTTGTACGTCCCACATTGATTTCTGCGGTTATTTGACGCAGTGTTGCTTGTCTGTTAGAATTTACGACTCTTTGCAGACGTCGCCGGTCTCGGTCGTTAAGTGCAGGCGGTTGACCACTGCGCTGTCCATGGTGGGATGTTATGCCTGAAATTTCATACTCTCGGCACACTCTTGACACAGTGGATCTGGGAATGTTGAATTCCCTAACGATTTCCGAAATGGCATGACCCATGCGTCTATCTCCAACTAACATTCCGCGTTCAAAGTCTGTTAATTCCCGTCGTGCGGTCATCATCACGTCAAAACCTCTTCACATGAATAACTTGAACAGAAATGAAAGCTCTGCGAAAGCACTGCGCATTTATACTTGTTCTACGCGATGCTACTGCCATCTGAAAATTTGCATATTGCTATCCCATGACTGTCACTTCAGTGTATGTTCTCATGGAGCTATAAGACTTTCTTAAAATTTCTTCATTAAGTTACAAGGAATCTGTCGTCCGCACACAGAATTTCTTTCTCTAACAAATGATCCAACTGAACAACCTTCCATCCATGAATAGACTATTTATAGGGTGTCCGGTCAAGGAGGATTAGTCACAACAATAACAATTTTCTTCTTCTTCTCCGTCATCAAAATCAATACTGTCGGCATTTAAATATGTCCTCATAGAGCTATAAGCCTGTCTTAAAATTTCTTCATTAAATTACAAGGAACCTGTTGTCCGCACACAGAATTTCTTTCTCTAACAAATGATGCAACTGAATTTCGTTTCAAACATTTTATCTAGTACTGATTCTTCCACAACAAAACATAATATGTTCTTATATTTCTCAAACGATTCCAACTACTTGAAGTGCACCCATAAAGGTGAATTCGTAATTACGCTTATTTAAACAAAAATATTCGATTCCATGTCTTCCCCACTAAATTTCTACATCTAATTAAAATAATTGTTCAAATAATGCTTTTCATTACTTCAGAGAATGAAATTCAGAATGCATTAATTGAAAAAGGTTTTAAACATGACATTGTACTATAAATAAGTCACAAAATTGAGCAATTTCTATTCGGCAAATATGGAAAATATGACGATAGAAACGGTCTGAGATTTCATTCGATAAGCAAAAAAGAAGGCAACCAAATGTAAATAATTGCTGATAAAGAATAAATAAATAAAATACTTTATAAACAATTTTTTTCACCACAACGGTACAATAAACATAAAATATACTTGAATAACCTATCAGTCCGCTATAAAACTTGATAGTTGAAGCTCTTCAGCCTGTGTCACATATGCAAATAATTAAAATTGTAGCCCGATTGCACATTACATAAAGCCCTTAGAAGATATTGATATACATTCGCCTTGTCCATAAATAGACCATGTCATTTACTTATGTAAAGTATGCTACATAGAATCATGATTTCTCTATTGTAATTATGTTTTATTATGCCTATTGTAATTATGTTTTATTATGTCTATTGTAATTATGTAATTATGTTTCTCTATTGAAATTATGTATTATTATGTTTTCTCTATTGTAATTATATTTTATTATGTCTATTGTAATTATGTAATTATGTTTCTCTATTGAAATTATGTTTTATTATGTTTTCTCTATTGTAATTATGTTTTATTATGTCTATTGTAATTTTGTAATTATGTTTCTCTATTGAAATTATGTTTTATTATGTCTATTGTAATTTTGTAATTATGTTTCTCTATTGAAATTATGTTTTATTATGTTTCTCTATTGTAATTATGTTTTATTATGTCTATTGTAATTATGTAATTATGTTTCTCTATTGAAATTATGTTTTATTATGTTTTCTCTATTGTACTTATGTTTTATTATGTCTATTGTAATTATGTAATTATGTTTCTCTATTGAAATTATGTTTTATTATGTTTCTCTATTGTAATTATGTTTTATTATGTCTATTGTAATTATGTAATTATGTTTCTCTATTGAAATTATGTTTTATTATGTTTTCTCTATTGTACTTATGTTTTATTATGTCTATTGTAATTATGTAATTATGTTTTCTCTACTGTAATTATATATCGTTATTCTTATGTAATTATGTAGTTATGTTATGTCTCTATTACAATTATTCAATTATGTTTACTCTATCGTAATTATCCTATTAAGTTTTTTCTATTGTAATTTCCAAAGAATGAGCAAAGACCTACCACAATGGATTTTGATGTTGTTAAACGCTATTAGATTTTTGTTAAAGAATTTCTTCGTAATTTATATGGAAACAATAATATCAATAATGCTGTGAATATTATTTTTGGAGAAATTCGTATGGAGGTTTCACAGACAAAAAATTACAAATTCGAATTATTATTGAATCTGGATATTGAAAAATGCGAACTCCTCAGTCAACTATATAAAAGAAAAGTTCAGCAATGAAAAATTCATTTACATGATTCTTGTCCTCAGTTTAAGCATCATAATATTGTCATGCAATAGAAAGACCAGCATGCTCGCCACCAAGCCGAATTGAAAAAGATCAGTGAAGTAAGAACGCTTGATCATTGCCATGATGAACATTGAGCAAATCTCCACTCAAATTCTAATTCCAAATCGATTTAAAAAAACATTAAAACTAACCATGAATATAAAAATAATGATGGAAGTTATATCTTTATTTCAAACTCTTTCGAGAAACTTAGAGACGCTGAGCAAGAGATGGAGCTAACTCTTAATCCTCCTCCTTCTCGACTGATGGTCTGCCCTTCGGCTAAGCTTACACTAATTTTCAAACAACTCGATGAAACTTTTAAAAGCCAACATCAAAATCACTTATGTCAAGGATTAACTAAAAACTTTTTCTGTCGATAATGATCAACATAAAGCTATTGTCACTTATTTAAAACAAAATATTCGAATTCTATTGTTTCATCCCAAAATTTTTAAAGCAAATTAAAGTAGTTATTAAAAGTTTCGTCGTCTTCAGTGGCGCAACAGCTTCATAGTAGGCCAAGGTCATCTGGGTACTGACAGATTTCGAAACATGAGATTTTATTTTTACGGGATAGGGTTGCCAGCCCTATCACCAACACTCCTATTAGACCGTTACCTACTGTTTAAAGTGGATTTCGAACCACTACAAATATTCACGGCACAGCCGGAACTTCAACCTGAAACTTGTGGCATCGAGCACCAGAGTGCTAGTGACTGGGCCATCAGGCCCCTATTAAAAGTTTGTCTTTCAGTATTTCAAAACATTAAATTCAAGATGCTAGAATTGATAACGGTTTTAAACCTGACACAATTGTACAATTAACAAGAAATTACAATTACACAATTGTACAAGAAATGCTTATTTGGTGAGTTGTCGTGCCCAAAAATCATAGAAAGAACTAGGAAATCTATCATCTTATCTAACTGCCCAATTTAGTTATTAAGTTGAATAATAAAAAATAAATCTTACTATCTTACAATGTTTGTATTGCGATTATTTTTATCATAATTCAAAAAATTGTAATGTCAAAGAACAGTGCTTAAAATTCGGCAAAGAACATTCTTTAAAGAATCATTATCATCTACCAGCAATCACTACAAAAACCAACTTGCATAAATTGCAATACTTGGCTCACGTGGCTAATTGAAATGTTACTCGAAATTTCCTATACTCTGAATAAATCATAATATTGAAATCGCTAATATTTGTAGTATTTCTTATTGGCAAGTTAACTCTAGACTAAATTTTGCAGCTGTCTTTACTCCTCCAACTAATAATAGTGACAAATTAAATTCTTTAAATTCTCTTTGAAAATTATACAAAGCAGATTTGCTCCGGAAAAAAAAACTCTTTTACCATGAAAGAATGTAATTTCTATATTCACCACTGCAGATAGTCTTGATAACTTTGTTAAGGAACTTATCTTAATGAGAATAAAGCTATTGCAATGCAAATCATTTCTTGCTTAAATGCTAAATTTTATTCCCCTCAAATGCTTATTTGACAATTTAACAATGTACTATCACATTTTCGTGTTTAATTCTTCTATTCATAATTGTATTTTTATCCTACAAAATTACAAATTGCAAGACAACAGTTAGCTGCTACTGATACATCAATGTACTCAATATATGCATGTACGCATATATGCATGTATACTCATATATGCATGTGTATGCAATTTATTTGAGAGAGGGACGTTTTATCATAAATATGCCCTTACGCCGGCGTCGAAGCAAATATCAACATATGTCAGAGTTTGAGAAGTTTAAGAAGGAAATAATCAATGGAATCATAGAGGCTGGGTTTCATGTTCGCTTCTTACTGGTTCGGTGAATTTCCCATCACTTCATCCGCTCTGATAATGCTGGCAAATTTATTTCTACTTCATATGAGTACTTATAATATTATCAAGAAAAAGATGACATAAAGTGCGCATATGCGGCTCCCAGCATTAAGACGACCTTAGGCGACCAATAACCAGGGATACTGCCTCATTGTCTGACAATCAATCACCCAACAAAGTATATCAGTTTTCGACATCCGAAAATAAGCGACACCATCTGTATGTCGTTTGCCAATCCATAATACCGTGAAGCTCTCGGCTGGCCATCTTTTGCTATCGTGGAGCTCATTACATGTGTGGTGCCAGACAGATACCCACTATCGTTTTGCATCCGTTGCAGTGGTGTGTCTTTCGGTGAGAATGGTTTGTGTTGGAGTAGAGAAAGTTGTCTTTAATGACGAATTCCGATTCAATTTGAGCTCTAATAACAACCGAGAAAATGTTTGTAGGCCCGTAAAGAATGTTTCAATGCTACATACTGTTTGGAACAGCATATAGCACCCCCACATAATACAATACTTTAAAATACTATTGAATACAACATATCCTTTCTAATTCATGGCTTCATAACAGCCCAATTGTACATTCGTGATAACCTTCAGTCACATGTGTTGCCTGTCATGGTAGGTCTTCTAACAAGATTAGGCGCATACAACAAGGATATTGTAGGACTACTTCTTCAACGCAATTCTAACACTTTATTGGCCAATCCGATCTCCAGGTTTGCTACCAACTGAAAATTCATGGAATGATCTTCCTCGATAAATTGGGCAGCGTCGGAGTTTGGTCAAATTAGAGACCCGCTTATAGCAATTGTAAAATGTGATAGCACCATAAGACCTCAATCGCGATCGTATGACATAGTGCATTCAAGCTATAGATGGCCTAAAGAGGTATACGTCTAACGCATATTAGATTTTGTATTTACTTGTGAATATTCCAGTAAAAAAATATTATTCATTTTGTAATCTCCTATATCAACATTACCAACATACATGTAAAGTCTTAATCAGTTCTTGGTGCTGTAACTTTTATGGTAATGAGTAGACATTTTAAATTAATTTTTAAGGAAGATTTCTCCCTCCTCCACCATTTCCATACGGAAAAAAGTACACCGACAGTTATATATAATTCTTAATAAAGAACATTTTTAACGTAAGGGTATGATGTATGCCATAACCAATACAAACTTAATAAACATTACATCATTATAACTAAATAAAATATAATGGAATTTAAATGGAATATTTATAATATTTCAACAAAATGCAAATTTTCTGCTGTATTCTGCAAAACAGCCAGCAACGAATTAAAAAAAATAATTCTTACTTTTTTACGAACCTGTAATTGCTCAAAAAGTAATTTAAAATATCGATAATATTTCATAAGTAATTTTCGTTGATGCTGAAGATAAAAGACCGGACATTTTTCGTTGCGTTCAAAAATTGTTTAAAAAGGACTCATAAATGAGTTGAAAAGATATTTTTTTCCCAAATATCCCTTTTAAAAAGCTAAAAGTCCGCACTTTAAATCAGAAAAAAAAAAAATTAAATGAATAGACAAGTAAATGTGCCAGATGCGGGAATTTCAGGTTGAGAATAATCTATCGATCTCGTGAAAAAAGAGCTCAAAAGGTTTCATTTCAAAATAATTTTTACCAATGGACAAAATAAATAGGTTTTTTTTTTTTTTTCAAACTCACATTCTTTTAATGCTGAATGCGTATTTTCTAAATGATGTAAGAGTCAACGAATTAAATAAATCGTTCGATAATCTGAGTGGTTGTCCCAATTTTAAAAAATATAGTTTTTCGATATTGGTACTTAAACTTCTGTTTCTCCCGATCTACGGCTTACGGACTATTACAGAATATACGCGCGATTACAGAACCAAATATATATATATATATATTATATATATTTGGTGCTTGATTTTAATTAATAACTAAAAGGGTTTAGAAACTATAAATGGCTTATCATTCTCCAACTGATCTCCATGAATCTTTTTGTGTGATTCACAACTTACTGGTATCAGAGCAGATATTCGGTGTTTGCATGGGCGTCAAATTTTATTAATACGGATTCACAATGGATTTAATATTAGTGCACAACAGCAATAACAATAATAAAAAAATCTCATTTCGTAAGGGAATGCAACAAACATCACATACACGGAATGATGTAATGTGATGGTTTGTTGTATTCGGTTTGGTTAGCTTCGATAAATTAAAAAATAAATTTAATTTTTTTTCTTCTTATTTAGTTATGTGTGTATTCATATCGAATTTGAGTGAAAATTAAACTTTGACTCTTGTGTATATTATCAACAGTTTTATCTTCTAATGAACTGCATGTGTTACAGTTGATGTTATTGACTTGGAGTATGCGGTAGTTTAAAAAATTGAAATGGAACATCTAAAGTACATAAAAATCAGTACTAAAAATCCATACAAAGCACTGATTAATCAATTATCCTGTTCATATTTTGTTGTGACTAATCCTCAGTGTCCGGCAGCGTGGGACGGGCACCATATAAGCATTCATAAATGGAAGGAAAAGAGGCAGCTTATGTTGTGATGGAGCATTCGTAGGTAGATGTCTGACTTTACTCCGAGTCGCTGAAGAAGGAGGGTAGTGCCTTCCAGAATGATCCAGAAAACTCCCACCAGGTAGTCAAATTCATGACGCAAGATGCTGAACATCACACATGCTATCGAGACTCCTCGGTTTTGAAACAGTGTCTACAACGAAGCCACCAGTGGATTGAACCTCCGCCAGCGAACCTCCGCCTCCAGATTGAACACCAGCGTTGACACTGAGCCACGAGTCGTGCACCCTGACTGTAAAATATTTAGTACAAAATACGAATAACTGATTTTCACACGCAGAATGATTAATAATTACACTCAGCCGCCACTTAGGGTGTGGCAGGAGGGCTCGAGTCCTCTCCGCCAAAGGTCATAAGTGCACGTGCTTAAACTTACGGGCACTTCCTACTTAGGCCCAACTTTTTTTTGTTAAATATTTAGTATTTCAATGCATCCGTGTTTTTTCCTATCAGTGTCAATTTTATTATCGTGCTTGATTTTATTTTTATTTAGATGGCATTTTTCCTGGTTTAATTTTATTAAATATTCTTTGAAATATTGAAGTTGACAAAAACGATGTAATCGATGAGCTACCAAAAGAAAAAATAATATTGAATTTTATTTTATAAATAGTTTACGTGATGTTTTTAAAAATTAAATTTTCATTATTTTTACAATACTTCTGAGTTATAATGTTATTTTTTATGTATTTGAATCAAATTAGTGCAAGGTAAAAAAATATTAATAAAATAGATAATATATGGAATTTTGACTTAATATACCTTTTCTATTATTTATAGCCATTAGTACGGCCATTGAGATTTTTCATTTCGCTTTATTTTGTTGAGCTCCCTCCCCAAGACAAAATTCTGGGTGACATGTTTTTGCAAAGTATTTAGTCTGTAGATTATCGTGGTTCTTTTTGTATAAGCAAATTCTTTACTCATTTCTTATATTCAAAGAATTTCTAGGTATTTCTTCGTCAGGCTCTAAATGGATGGTGTGTGATGACATTTTAATAATGATAGAATTAACCTTATATTCTTAAACTACTTAAAAAATTCTTAAATTAAGGTAATTTTTCTTAATTGAAAAATGTATCGAACATGCTCAAAGTAATATTGAACATAACCATGATTTATTATTCAGAATAAAGAAATTTATTAAATTGGGAACAGACAATTTAACTGCCTGAGAAAAATGAAAAGCTCTTCTTTTATTTCATCATTAAAGAAGCATAGATTTTGCTGTTGTTTCGTGTAAATTAATTGAAACAGCAAACCTTTTATCTGTATAATTAGCTAAGCTAATTGTGTAAGCTAATAAGCACAACTTTGTATAGAACTAATAAAAGATATTTTATAACAAACAAAAATAGCGGAAATTATGATAATTCTGTCATTTATATTAAACTGTTTTACAGCACTGTTGAGAGCACAGCATACATTTTAACTATATAATTTTTTTTATCTATACAAAGCTAATAAACATTAACTTGCAAACTAAAAAAAAAAAAAAATCGTAATAAGCTAGTAAGTAAGCTAAGTTAACCGTGCTAGCTGATAAACTCAATTTTGTACAGAACAACTAATAAAAGGTATTTTATAATAAACAAAAATAGCTGAACTTACGACAATTCTGCCATTATAAGAGAATTGATAAACCTGGGTGCCGAATTTAAAGTAAAAAGACTTATTTTTATGTATAAAAACATGCTAATAAAAATAACGATATATATATTTTTTATGTAATGTAAAAAAATTCCTTTTTCAGAGCTAAAATCTCATAAGTCTTCTCTTTTAGATTCCTTAACCTAAAGCAGATCAATAAATTAGCTACCAATAGAAAACAGGGAGCGAAAAAAAATTTATAAATTAAACCTCCATTTTCTTTAGAATATTAATGCATTTTCTTCCTCTGTTTGCTTTTAGCGTAATAGGCTATAAAACAGCTTTGCCTGCCCTACTTCATTAACGCTACCCTTTTTTTTTATACCTTATTTATTTATTTTTTTACCCCATCGTAACAGAATGCCAAGCTTTGCAATCCTATTAGCGTTAAAGATTCAATGATATGCCTTCCCCTTTTTTTACCCTTTATTTTTTATATGATCACCGTATCACTTCCTTTGTATATATATATGTATATAAAAGGGTCAGCAGGTATCACGGGATACTTCAATTTTCGGGTCCATGACACTCCTGCAGTCCTAGTGTGTCCTGAATGACATCTATTTTTAGATACGTACTCTTACTATCTAGGCCGATTTTGGCGGTTTATGGATGCCCGCGTAAAATGGGCGTGGTACCTAGGCCAATGCCTCTAGGACTCCTGCAATTGGCTAACGGGATCCAGCATCACGTGACTATTCGGGGCATCGACCGCCGACACGTGCCAGTCTAGGTCACGTGAAGCAAAAAGGGGGTCAAGGGGGTTTCATGTAAAGGATGTCTGTTAGAACTCTTTAATTCTGTGCTTGCCCAGCATGGTTGCGATGTTGTTCTTGTGCGCGCATCTAGGGCAATCTCGAATCTGATGGAAACTTAGGTGCAAAAATTGATATGGGAGATCTTTGATGATTCGTGGATAGAATACCCCAGTACACATTAGTAGCGTAGTAAAGGCGTAAAATTTCATTCTTATACATTGCACAATGATCAGATTCTAAATATATACAAACTTGTCATGAGTTAGGCAATTTTTAATATTTGGAATATAATTCCTATGTCTTGCATACTTTAATTTATTTTTGTGTAATATTAATTTGCGAAGTTAATCTCGTAATGAAATTGTCAACTTCAATGGTACGATTTAAGCATTTTAAACATTTATTTGCATTCACTGAAAAATAAGATCAATATAAATAATTATACAAAAACTGAAATAGCAACTAACGATTAAAAAAATTTATATATTCAGAAAAAGTAGAAAAATATTCAGAGAGAAGCAACAAATTATAAGAAAGAGAAAAAATTATTTATAAAAGTGTTGGAAAAAAATTAAGGATCAATTATGAGGATTATTGATTAATAGAAATTAAAATTCAAAATTATTTCGCATGAAAACTAGTTTTTCTGCAGTTGAATCTTGAATCATTCACAAAGATTGGTTCTCGATTAAAAATCGATCCATTTCGCTTCTCGATTAAACGACATCAAAATTCAAAGCACCATTTTTTCTATATAAGAGGAGAGAGAGAGAAAAAAAAAAAATTGAAACCACTGTGGAAAAGATAATTTAAATATTTTATTTCTATAATGATTGCTATATTTTTTTATATGTTTTTCTTAAGTATTACATCCTTTTAAAAATATTCATTTTAATATAAAGCACATACACACAAACCTTGGAAAACGTTCATAGGGAAAACGACAGAAAAAATTTCGACAGTTAAATTTCGTAAGATGATAAAATATCAGTCATTATAAAATATAACGTACACTGGAGTCCAAAAATTAAGCCTAATTTTTAAATTATGTAAATAATTATAAAGCCTAAAAACAATAGTCTAATTAGGCTTAATTTATAATTAGGCTATTTATAATTATGTAATAATTACCAATTATTTACATAATTATAAATACCAATTATTTACATAATTATAAATACCAATTATTTGCATAAAGGAAATTTAATTTGTAATGACTGGAAACGTGATATATGAGTGTAAAACAGCTATAAAATAATAAGAAAAAAATGCTAAAGAACGATAATAATCCCCTTTATTATCCAAAGAAATAGTCTGATAGATAACTGGACATAAGAGAACACATTTTAAGGAAAACACAAATGCAATATGTGAGGATGCAGTTTAATAAGGTGTGGGATGGATCCCATCTGGTAGCCAGACATGCTTCTCAACTATTCCCCATACTTTCTATGACATTGTCAAGGAATTGGTTTCTCAAACAGCTTCAAACGCCAAAGGGAACTCATTCCAGTTCTGGAGCGAAGCTTGATGGATGCGAAAGGGCTGCAAGTTGTCTTTCGAATATATCCCACAAGTACTCTACAGAGCAAATTCAGATCGGTGTCAGATCATGTGAGTAAACCGGCTACGGCAGCGCTGGATATTTTCCACTTCTAGGAAGTAATCAATCAGATCCGTACAGTGACAAGGCGCGTTATCATGTATGAATATGAACCAGGACCAACCACACCTCGAAACAGGCGAACATGAAGCTCAAGAATGTTTCTGTATCTTTTAGCAGTCACAGAAACCGTCTCAAAGATATAGAGGTCTGTGTAGACACCCAAAATGATGCCCATACTATGGCTCCATTTGATAGAAAATTATATCTTTCTTTGTGAAACCGAAATTGTTCTCTCCATATCGTTGTGCGACGAAAAACAATGTATGACCTAAAGCGGGATTCGTCAATGAGCGTCACATTGGCTCAATGTCCCAAATTCTAATACTGATGTTCCAAACTCTAGATTAAACAAACAAATCCATGTGCAGACTGAGGAGCATACAAACAGCTGGGCATTTGACATAAAGACAAAACTTTCTGAATCTTCTATAAACAATTCGTCCGGAAACTTTTCATCTGTTCGGAGAAAAATTTGGGTCTCTAATCCAAAAGAAAAGTTCTGAACAGGATAATTTACTATGTTTTATTGTAACTGTCAGCTTGGGCAGATTATGCAAATTGTGAGTCTAAAAGCAGTTTTCATGAATTACATAGGAAAGTTTATGGATAAAACTGTTCGAGTGAGATATTGTGGGTGTGAAAAATGTATCGTTTTGTGACATTTATAATTTTTCAATTATCCGAGTTGAGTGATTTATTTTGAAATACAAATATCGTATGTTGAAAAGGTTTTTATTTATACAGCTTTTACACACACACAGAAACAACAAAAAAAAAAAAAAACAAGGTTATGGGCCTAAAGATCCCTTAGTAATTGATAACATATTATCTAACGCATAGAAATAGTCCATTTGAGACTCGAATTTTCGGAGACTCCAAAGACTCGAATTTTAAGGAATAGAGGAACTTCATGGTGATACATTTCAATTCGCCAAGCTTAAAGTTTTAGCTACGTGTCTTGAAAACAGAACATGAAAGTAATCTTCATGGGTCGTGAATACTGGGTGTTCATATGAGGAACAGCTTTTCCATATTCTGGTAGTGCATCTGAAAAAGACAAACATTTGTTCCTATAGCGTAAACAGCGGGGATAAACGATTATCTACCAAGGCATCTAGAGAAAGTTTCATGCTTTGATAGCAGGCATTGTGGACGGAAAAAGTGCATGGGTCACATTGAAGCTACAGTTTGAGTCGAGTTCGTGTGTGAGATTCGCCTACTTTGTCAATGAGTTCTTTGAACTAGATGCAACGTTGAACAAAAAACTGTTGGCCTATGTAGCAAGAAAATAGCCGAAAAATTATCCAGATTAAAAATTCTGGTTTTACTATTCCTGAACCACTCGTATGGTTTCCAGCTCATTCACGATTGCCATCAGAATACGACAGTTTGGTCCAGATTTCTTCACCATTTTGAAAGTGACAAATTTACTGTAAAAAAATATCACCGAAAAATTGTTGACAGAGTGTAGGAGAATACAAATAAAGAGAAAAGATAAGACTTCACAATTGTTGGAGATGCATATACTACACTCATGTCCATAAATTAAGGATAATGAAGTTCCGGCAAATAAAGAGACAGAAGAAAAACAAATTGGACTTATTTGTAAAGTCTGTTTATTAACAAAAGGTAAAGAGCAAAAAAGATGCTATATGTTTGACATAATTAATAAAAATTGCGATTTTTACTCCCTGGACCAAATTTCAAAAAAGAACCTTTTACAAAAAAAAAAGTATAACATGGTTAGTATGATGGTAAATATGGAGTATGTCTCCCGAACGATGCAATACAGGCCTTACAACGCCTAGGCATGCTGAGTATCAAATTATGAATCTGATCTTGGGGAATATTACACCACTCATCAAGCAATGCCCTCCGAAGTTCCGGTTGGCAGGTGGGAGGGGGTTGACGGGCTGCAATTCGTCGGCCAAGCATATCCCACACATGCTCTATAGGATTCAAGTCCGGTGAGTATGCTGGCCAATCCATACGGGTGATATCCTCCAATTGAAGGCATTCGTCTGCAATGTTTGCACGGTGAGGACGGGCGTTGTCATCCATAAACAGAAATTCAGCACCCATGGCGCTCCAAACAAACGTACATGTTGTTCCAGAATAACATCCCGATAGATGTGGCCTGTCATCGTTACACTCTGAACATGCAGGTCAGTTCTGGAACCAAGAATAATTCCTCCCCAAACGAGCCATCCTGCACCACCGTAACGGTGTCGTTCAATGGTGTTCTCTTGGTGGCAACGGGTACCTGGCGCTTTCCATATGAAAGTCCGTCGAGAATCAGACTGCAAACTAAACCTGGACTCGTCGGAAAACATCACACCAGACCACTGCTGCGGTGTCCCCAATGCATGCTCTCTACTCCTGGTTAATCGCAGGCGACAGTGAGTTGCGGTAAGTGGAACACATCTGACAGGCCTACGAGCATATAGACCAATGTGCCCTAAGCGTCTGTACATGGTCTGCCTTGAAATTGTCGTACCGGTAACTAAAGAGAGCTGACGAGACAGGTCTGATGCTGTGCTCCGTCTGTTTCTTTTGGCAGTAACTGCTAAATACCGGTCCTCATTCGGCGTTGTAACTCAGGGGCGACCTGTGCTGTAACATCTACTCACATTACCATCATCTTGGAATCGTTGCCAAAGCCTGGAGATGACACTCTGGGCGATTCCAAGTTCCTCGGATACTTCCAGCTGGGTACGTCCACATTCCTGTCGTCCGATAATTCTACCACGTAAAAAATCATCCAAATTCTTCCTTTGTGCCATAACTATGCGGTTATTGCAGTGAAAGGCTTTTAAAGCACTTGTGAACAATTTTACTTCTTTGCCACCATTCCTTATATACCCCTCTTTTACACTCTCGTCATTGTGACGTACTATCCGCGCCATCTGGTGGTTTCCTGTAATTTACATATTCTTCTTCATGATGTGTGTGATAATTCTACAGGTGAAATTTTTATTTTAGAGTTCAATTTCTGTGTGATTCTGAATTATCCTTAATTTATGGACATGAGTGTACAAAGGGCAAATCGCCCTCATCAGGTGAGAAAACGGTAGATTAAGAAATCAGAGCGCAGTGGACATGGACCCAAACAAACATCGCATAAACTAAAACGAATTAACCTCTTGTCTAAGGCCGTGCATATGTAGGGACATACAGAAGACCAATATTTCAGAAAGATTCGACAGGTGAAGAAAGTATTCTGGAGTATGGGTTGGTTTGTCACTCTACGGTCATCTTCTGCACACTTTAGGCTACTTAGACCGGGACCTACAGTTTAACCTGGATTCCGAACCACTAATACCTATCCATGGTACCGCCAGGACTCGAACCCGAAAGCTGTGGTTCCGAGCGCTAGCCACTCGGCCATTCAGGCCCCTCAGGAGTATGCAGGAACACTCTAAATTGAAACAAATATCCAAACCCTTCCAACAACTGAAATTATAAATTTGGAAGAGCATCTGATTGATTCAGCTGTCACATCACATTGTTGTAAAAATAGACTGGCTCGACGATTTTAATCTACGTCTTTACTAATAAGTGATAAGGACTCTACTTCAAAGTTTTGGAAGTTGGCGACATCGATAGATATTATAGTAATTAAAGATGTTACAGTAATGTTCAAATAATGTTAAAAAAATGCCTTACGTATACAAAACTTGCGTAGGAATTTAATAAAAGAATTTTCGAATTTTGACCTAGTAGAAAAAAATTATCAAAGGGAGGGGTGATAGTAAAATGATTATATACCATAAAAATGTTTTTTTACTACTCCTAAGATTCATAAATTGTATATTTTAAAAGGATACCCTTTAATCCAAAGATTATCTAAATACAAAGAGTCAGTAAATGTACAACCGATATCATGATCATGATCTATATGATCATGTTATGGTCATCATAAAAGCAAAAAAAATATTGTTAAAGGTGTTGAGAAGACGCGGAATAAAAATTCCAATGTTTGTGAAATTGTGAAATCAACTAAAGTTTATTTAAAGAAATATGTTCATAAGCGACTTGCAACTAGAGTACTAGAAGAGATGTATATGGACTTGTGGGAAACTAGCGTTCAATTTTTAGGTTGGAGGAAGTATATCTTGTCAGTTATTGATGATTAAGTGCATATAAAAATGCTAATATAATAAAGAGTAAAACTGAAGTTTTCGCTTGCTTTGAGAAGTATTAGCTAAAGTAGAACGGAAAATTACTTGTAAATAAAAATGTGTAAGAACCGATAATGGGCAAAATTTATACATAAATAATTTGAAGATTTTCTTTGAAGATTAGGTATAAAATAGGAACATACCTCCACCTATACTGCTCGACAGAATGACGTTGCAGAAAAATTGAAAAGGATTGCAATGGTCGGAATACGAGCTATGCTTCAAGACATTGGCTTAAAACGATGTTTTTGAAAGGAAGGTCTCGTTGAACTTGTTCAGATCAGAAATGGGTGTGAACAAAAGGGTTAATTCCAGTAGAGATATGAAGTGGTCACAAACTTTCAGTAAGACACCTTAAAATTTTTAGATTAGTCGCATTTGTACATGTGCTTAAAGTTAATAAGAATATACTTCAACCTCCAGCTAAGCTTGGAATTTTAGTTGGCTACACTTTGAGCTCTAAAAGTAATAGGATTTTCATTCCTAAGGGACGTAAAGTGATTGAAACGATTTACGAAAAAAATCAATGAAACTAGAACCCGTGTTGCCTATCTGTTTAGAAAAAGTGAGAGCTCGGATTACGCGAAGTTTGACTAGCGAACTAAGCTTAACGATTTAACTGATTCTGAAGATCATTTGAGAGTTGATATGCTAAAATGAGATTATTGCAATAATAACTGAAATAAGACTAAGATCTTAAAAGAAGGTCAAGAAATATTGTGATGAAAATAAAATCAAATCTATCTCGGATAAATTTAAATAAGAGGAGCAGATAAATAAGATAAATTGAATTCTGAAGTGAAGATTGTAACACAGTTACTAGTTTTCAAAATACTTAAGCATATATGTACCATTCTTAAGTATTCTCCAATAGTAAGCAATTTTGCCCCTCCAAAAATCAGTAACATATCCTGAAAAAGTAGCTTAAAATATTTATTGAATGGTTCGTCAAATAAGAAATTCAATCATATCGATGGACCTCGTGTTTTACATGTATATGCCACGCTAAGCCAACCGAGAGGAGGGCAAAGGTTTCCGGGCGGAGGTTTAGGTGTACTACCCCACATGTGCGGAAAAACCGGAAGACTTCCGGAATACAGACTGATCGCTATAATCCATGGAAGAGCTTTTGATACGGCATTTCTTGTCGAGTTTCAATCAAACTTATTTAATACGCATTGCGCATTAAATATAGATGGATATATAAGAATGAAAAGATAAGAATGAAAAGATAAGACATTTAAAAATACAATGTTAAAAGACAGACGGAAAGATAAGCGTAACTCGCTTTCCATCAGTCAATCCCAGACTAGTGTAATACCATTAGAAAACAATGAAAGTTAATTTGAGAATTCACATGATTTCTGTAGCAAGTATATTCATTCTACACTGCATACAGTTCGTAACTTTATTGTTGACCATAATTTTAAACGGGCCATTTGAAGCAACTCTCTTGATGAGTTAAGTTAAATGCCATTTTAAGATCCATATAAATTAATTAAAAGCCTTATGCTGTATAAATTAAGCATTGTATCTAGCATTATACATAAATATTACATAAAAGCATTACAATAGCATACCATATGTATATTATGTGATATAATAACTCCCTATGATAATAAATTGTTTTTAATGTTCCAATCGTGGTATAAAAATCCGAATGGGCTGAGTGAATGAATTTGAATGAAATTTTTTTTATAACACTAATTCCATTATAATATATTTAAAAAATTAATTTTATGAAAGATTTGAAGTATTTAATATTGTAGAAAAGTACTTCAGATTTTTTGGAAATTTAAAGCTTTTTTAAAAATTATATTTAAATTATACTTTTTATCAATATAATTATTTACTTAATCCTAACACGTATAAATATATGCTACTCAGTGTATTGCAATCTCAGAACCTCATTTTTAAAACATGAGGAAAATTAAATTTGTTTTCAGCATTATTGTGCCCTCTGATATTATTAGTCCATTTAATTTCCTTGAGTGAATAATACATTTTTCCAAAATTCTGAAAGTTTATTTTCTAATTTTTTATATTTTGTAAACTAAAATCTATTTGCCAATTATTTCTAATGATGTATAAGCTTTTTTTTATGAATTGCTTTTTTATATTCTAACTTTCAAGTAATTTTTACTAAAAGAGATTAATATTCAAACCTATTACAAAGTCACTTGCCATTTTGTCATTTCTAAAAAATAGCATTATCGTTAACTTTTTTTAGATCTATTACAGCCACAAAAATAACATTTTCTTTATTTCCTTGATTAGTATTAATTTTTGTTTAGATATCCTTAAATTCGTTGCAAAAATTTTTTCCACGCATCAAATGAGTAGTTTCTAGAGAAGGGTGATATTTAACGCGGCTGTGATGTTTCAAGATGATTTTACTGTCACTCATTCAAGATAATTTTACTGTCAATTATTGAAAAATTACTACATTGATTTTTGTCACAGACGAAATAAAAAACTGAAACCATTTCTTTTTGTAAAATAAATAAATGAATAAATAATATATTAAATAAATTAAAATTAATAAATAAATGAATAAATAATATATTAAATAAATTAAAATTAATAAATAAATAGAATTTTCTAAATTGCGGGAAGAAACCCAAATTTCTTCTTGATTGGCACAATAGCCCCATGGTGGGCCTAGGCTGGCAGATTCCGAAATATGAGATGTTTTCTTTTTACGGGATAGAGTTGGCAATCTTATGCCCCACAGTCCTATTAGACCGTGACTTATGGTATAAAAAGGATTCCGAACCACTACAACCATCCATGGCAGCGCCGAAACACACAGTGTCTATCGGTAAATCTGTGACACTGAGAGCCAGTTACTCGGAAATCAGGCCCTAAATTTGAAGAATAATGTTTTATTATATTTTGCGTAAAATATATTTTTTTAATTATATCTAGCAAAATAAATAGTGAATAATGAAATAAATAATCATTAATACTTAATAATATTCATCATCATCATTATCATCATTGGCGCAACAGTCCCATGGTAGGCCTAAGCCTTCTGCATCCATCGCTATTAGTCCTATTAGACCGGAACCTACGGTTTAAAGTAGATTTTGAATTATTACAAACATCCATGGCACATCCGAGACTCGAACCCGAAGCCTGTGGCAGACAGTGTCAAAGTGCTAGTCCCAAAATGTAAAAGTATAAATAAAAAAGTAAAAAGAAAAAGCAGAAGTATAAAAAAAGTAAGAAGAAAAATTAAAAGTATAAAAAAAAAATTAAAAGAAGAAATAAAAGTATAAAAGTATCACAAAATAAAAAGTATATATAAATAAAAAAAAAAAAAAAAAAACATGAGAATAATGTTACAATTTTTACTATCATAAATATTTCTGCATTGAAAATGGTCTTTGCTAGAATGAATAAAATGAACCACTTCTAATCTTCAACGTAGCAGTGATTTCTCTTTTACTGCTATGCAAAAAATTAGATGATTAGCCGTTATTAATATTGCATTTGTTTACATTGATAGTTTTGATCATTATTTGTAGTATTTAATTACAATGTTTGTATTGTATTAATTGAACACAATGCAAATATTATAATCAAAAAGATAGGAGAGGGGAAATGAAAGGTGCTCAAACATGTTATCTTTTTATATGAAACTATTGGCCTGGATTATGATGTATTCAGAAATATAAATTGGAGCGTGAGATGTTTATCTAATCAATACTTTCTCATCAATATCTGCACGAGCACAGCGAGCACACACGCACCCCTGGTAAAAAATCCAGACCCTGGAACATCCCAACGCCCACACGCTGCTGATGAGCTGTTTACGACTTTGCAATATCTGGAGTTGTCGCCAACAAGTCCTTGTTTCTATCGATTTTTCATATGTTCACCTTGAAAAGTTTTCTTTTTTTGTGTGTCGTTCGTTTCCGGGATGAAAAAATGGGAAGGGGGAGACACAGATGGGGTTTTCACAGTGTCTATCGGAGAGTGTTTTATTGGTATCGATTTTAGAGTTGTTTATCTCTCGTCATTCGCATTGCGGAGTTGTAGCAGAATCGAAATATCGAATGCAGTTTTTACGAGGGTGTTTTGCAATATTATTTGTTGACTGGGGGATTAATTCAATCCTTCTATTAGCTCACACTCTCCCTATATATATCTTGTTCAAATTTTCAATCGTTAATAAAATACTTTTTATTCGTCCACTCAAGTTCAAATACATTTTTTTTGAACTTGTAATGGATGACACTTGATGTTAATACAATTTTTTCAAATATTAATTCAGTAATTAAATTTAATTAATTAATTTTAGTTTTTTTAAGATTTAAGTTGCATGTATCTACCAATAGATGGCGCCAGATAAACTTAAAAAAATGAATGAAAATAATGAATATAAGGACTTTCTGCAATATAGAGAAAAAAAAGTAGGAATTGGCTTAAAAATTTTTTTGTTTATTTACCTTAGATCAAAAGCCCACATATTAACCAAACTCATCAAAGTTCATGCATAAAATATAATATAAAAAGTTACTTTTGATTAAGGAATACATTTATTATATTTTGAAGTATTACTAAGTAAATTACAATGCATGATGTAACAAGTAATATAAAATTTTTTTTTTTTAAAGTCAATTCCTACTTTTTTTCCACTATATTGCAGAAAGTCCTTTATAAATAATTTTCATTCATTTTTTAAGTTTATCTGACGCCATCTATTGGTACATATATGCAACTTAAATCTAAAAAAAACTGAAATTAATTAATTAAATTTAATGAATGAATTAATATTTGAAAAGACTGTATTAACATCAAGTGATATCCACAACAAGTTCAAAAAAAAAATGTATTTGAACTTGAGTGGAGGAATAAAAAGTATTTTATGAACGATTAAAAATTTGAACAAGATATATATATAGGGAGAGTGTGAGCTAATAGAAGGAATTGAATGATTATAAAACAGTTAAATTTTAAAAATTGTTAAGTATAACGATATAACCATTATAAATATTGTGTAAAAGTATTAATGTACGAGAAAGGTCGAAATCCGATATTTAGTAGATAGATTTTTATCTTTTAAAAAAAATTAATTCTTTTTTTTTTTTTTTTTTTTTTTTTTTTTAGTAATTGTGTCTTTTAAAACTAACTTATAACAACTCCTGAAAGCGTGACACCACACAAAATTTGGGACTAAAATACATTAAAATGTATGCAAAACACAAAACATTTATTACTATACAGTCGAAAATATTATACTAATAGGTAATATCTAAATTTGTATTCATGCCATTATCGGCTTTTATCTTAATAATTTACGTAATATTTTATAAGACCCGCTTGCTTAAATACTTAGTGCATAAACTTTAAATGCATAGAATTCATCAAGTTCGCATGCTTCCCCATTCAAAATGGCTGTTAGATCTTTAGACAAGTCCAAATTCGTGCTAAAGTAAAGTAACATGTAGCTTTAAATTGCGAATCTTAACATAATTCAGCCATCATGATATCATTAACTACTTAATCCCTCTGTATACCTTCTGCATTTTGGTAAATTCCACAAATTAGTGGAATCAAACATCTTCACTGATTCTTATCCAGACACGTGCTACGCAGTTGCTTGTCATCTGCATCCGGCCACGACCGGGTTGCCATGACAACAACTGAGGAATTAGGAACAGGATTAAATGCCGATGTTGGATGCGGAAGAGGATGAGTAAGCCTTTTCCACATTTTCACCGTGAAAGAATTAATTGATTTTTTTCCCTATGCGAGTCCATTTATTCACATACATGAAGACTTAATCTTTGGCAGGGATTTTTTTTCCCCCATCAAAGAGCAACTCGGTTTTTAATTGCCTAGTTAAATACTAAGCAAAATGGCAAATAATCAATATTGATAATTTGATAATCAGTATTTTTATAATTTTCATGATTTTTTCATGTTGATTCTTCATGAAAATGATTTTCATGATATGATTTTTTCATGATTTTGTTATTTTTTTATTCGAAGATGATGAATGATTTTTATGATTTTTTTATCATCATGATTTTTTTTATTCAAAGCTGATGAATGATTTTTATGATTTTTTCATGTTCATGATTTTTTTTTATTCAAAGCTGATGAATGATTTTCATGATTTTTTTTTATTCAAAGAACTTTAATCTTTCACAGTAGAAGGCATGCTTTTAAAAATGTAGAACCCAAATAAAAACAAGTAATACACATTAAGGTAACAAGTAATATACACAAGTAATATACATACACTTAAAAAAATAATAAAACTAAAGTGATTTTTCGAGTTTTATTATCAGTATACATTGAATAATTTAAGATTTTTCTAGTACATTATTTAGCATTTTGGGATGTAGTTCCGCTTCTTTAAAAAAATGATAATTTTTTTTGGACACCACAGAAAATCATTGAATGATGTGAACTTAAAAATTATTTTTAGTCTTTTCGCTGTGCTTACCGTTAGCTTTTTTGAAAAAGCTAACGGTAATTAAGACATCGAAAAAGTTTTAACTTTTTTGTATGTTTCAGCTGTAATTCTTAGTTGAATGAAAATCATTTTGAATTTAATAAATTAAAATCATTTTAAATTGTAATTGAACATAAATTTCCCTTTTAAACTGTAATAAGTTGTATACAACCTTTTGAATTGTAAAATCCTTTTAAATTGTAATTGAACATAAATTGCCCTTTTAAATTTTAATAAGTTGTATATATCCTTTTGAATTGTAAAATCTTTTTAAATTATAGCTCTTTTTAAAATCCTTTTCAATTATTGAATTACAAGACGTATATTATAAATTCCAATTGTAAGACATGTACAGTTATAATATTGCAGTGGTATCTCCTTTGATTACAATTATTTTCTGATGTTATATCCCTTATACATCTGTATCCTAATTTCCGTTTGTTTTTCAGTAATACAACATTTTCCTACTTCGATATTTTAATTTAAAAAAAAAAATTTATTCAAATTCCTTTTGATCCCTTCATTTAATAAGTTTTAATTTCATCTGTAATCAAAAATGAATTTTTAAATTACAAATTTCGATTAATCTTTTTTTTTGTTATGAAAATGTTATGTTTTTACTGATGTTTGTTATGTTTTTGCTGATGAAAATTATTATAAGTTTAATTTTCGTTAATTTAAATTTTTTGCAGTAAAAATAGACACTAAAAGAAACTCATTAAACAGTTTATAATTAAGTAAGAATGTAAATTGTCAAATAATAAAAAGCAGCAACAACCAAGTTTACTAAAAAAAAAAAAAAAAAAGAAGTATCTTTCTTCAAATTTAACACAAGAAATGCAAAATGGCACAATCATTCAATCTATTAACAAAAGTAAGGAATTGTCTCCCTGATTTGTTAGATCATATATTCAAATTCTTTTTTATACAGTTATGTCTATTTTTTTGTTCGATATAGTTCTTCATTGTTCTTGAAAATCTATAAAAAATAACTTGATTTTAAAAAACTTCTGCTTGAGTGGAGATAATTTTTTTAATGCAACTTTTACCAAGCTCACAAAATATAGTTGCTCATAAAATAAACCAATAAAAAATAATTTGATAAAAAAATTTAAATAGTTTTTATGTGAACTTATATTCCGTCCAGTAGTTGCTTTGTTTTTTTTAAAAATTCAACCTGGAATGTTTTGTTCTAGTATGCCCTGATGAAAATAAAATATATGATTATACCATAAGTAATACTTATGATTAAAATATAAAATTCTCACGAGATAAAAATCCTCAATTTTAATAATAATTGCCTCTGATAACAGAACTCTGAATAACAATCTGAAAAATTACGAAATCTTTCAAATCGAAGCCAGATTGCCACAAACTCCGTTGCTTTTTAAAGCGGTGATTACAATATATATCATTAGAAAAGATTCAAATGAGTTAGTTTTGTTGTTGAACATCGGGGGGCGTTTTACTTATATACCACGAATGATGGCGGATGATGGAATGTATAACACAAATGATGATGGATAATGAAGGAAGAGCCTTGCCTTCCTGTAAGGATTATAGGAGTAACTAGCTACTCATTTACGATCTGTATATGAGCAAACCCAGAAAATTCCCTCCAAGCATATACTATTAATACTATATGCTACCACAATTTGCATCATAGTTTCAGAAATCAGTGACAGCAATTGATATCACCAGTGGTTTTGAAATGCAGCCCTCCTTCACATAAACTAAGTACTTTCCAATGGGCCATTGTTCAGGCGAGTTCTTATTTAACCGCTGATTAGCTAGGCAGGCTGTCGATTAGCTGGGTTAAGGATTAACCCATCTGCATTACATTGGGGAGTCTCTGGTTTCACGAACAGCCTGTGAGAGGGAATTGCCTCCTGGAAGGACTTTTAGGCACGATATGAAATGTTGTCTCCATTTCCGCCGAGTTTCTCAGTTTCTGGAGGCAGTGACGGCAAAGGACGCCACCAATGAATTGAAAGTGAATCCTTCGTGAATGCTAACAGTGAACGTTACCATTGGGTCACAAGATCTGCATTGGATATACTTAAGCCAGAAACTCCGTCGATTATCCTCGTATATCAAGACTGATATTGGGCCATAGGTCTTTAAATATTTGAATCCTTTCAGCGGATTTCATTAAAAAATATTAATCATTGATCTGAGATCATTTTTCATTTAGAAGAAGAGATATAAAGTAGATTGAACACAATACAAGTTCACTACACCACGATATTCTTTTTCAATTTGGAACGATCAACTGCAGCAAATGCAATTTGATCACCCTCGTAGATAAATCTAAGAGGTTCACATTACTCGCCCTCCTCGAAAGGAAGGTTTCTCTGACCTTCGGATTTTTAGTGCCTTTCGTCAGCATCGATATGGAAGCTTTCAGTTTGACATCATATTTAAGTTAAGCTTCCTTAGTTCGGAAGCCTGATCTGCTTTCTTTAAGACAAAAATTAATCTTTATACAACTCTCATCGGACATATCACGTTGAATTCTGGCCCTTAACAACAGCAGATGAAGGCAGACTTTCAATTTTTAAATGAAAAATACCTCACAACAGTTTTGGTCCAATTAGAGAGAATGATAGATGGATAATTTTGTTTAACCATGAAATTTATAGAAAACATAAGCAACCTAATATTACCAGAATCATTGAATCTTTTCGCATCAGATGGCTTGGGCATATTTTTAGATGTGATAATATCAGCCTTGTTAAAAAGGTGACTTTAGAAAATGTAGAGGGTACCAGGAAAAGAGGTAGACCTCGCACAAGATAGATAGACAGAGTAGAGGTACATCTCAAGACATTAAAAATCAATCGTTGGCGGACTGTTGCGTCTAATCGGATCTGTTGGAGGCAGCTTGTTGAGACGGCCTTAATCTGTGACAGGTTGTAGTGCAATTAAAAAGAAAACCTCTTTCTACCAGACCCTCTGGTCCTTTTTTGATATAAGTAAAACTATTTAAAACAATACTGAACACAAACTTCGCCATCCTTATGCTGCTTGTATAGTTGTTTTTATGATTTTCTTCGCATGTAACACTAATATGAAATAATTATCCACAGAAAATTCTGTAGGATACAATTCATGCCTCCTATTTCTTTCTTGTGGTTAAAGTAAATCAGATTCTCTCCCAGATGGATCTTAAAAATGCTGAACTTCTATAAAACTTTTAAATCAATGGATTATAACTTAAAAGTTGTCTCTTAATCAGGCATAGAAAAATATTTAAATTTTCAGGGAGTATTAATTCAATCTCTGATTTCAGTTTCATTTCCTGAGTATCATCATCATCAATGGCGCAACAGCCCCATGGTGGGCCAAGGCCATCTGCCTACTGGCAGATTTCGAAACATGAGATGCGTTCTTTTACTGGGTAGGGTTGTCAGCCCTTTGTCCAACGTTTAACAATCCTATTAGACCGAAACCTAAGGTTTAAAGCGGATTCCGAACTACTGTAAATATCCACGACACGGTCGGGAAGACCCTGAATATAACAAGCAAAATATTTTCGATAATGTTATTTTAGATAAACTATTTTAACAAGATTTTTTTTTCAACTTTTGCAATTTAAATATGATGAATTATTTTTCTCTTATATTAAATGCAAACATAAATTTTGTTAAACATTTTTTAAAAAAAGTAACCACAAAAAAACTTTTTAAAACATTAATCTAACCAATCTGGCAAATACTTTTAACTATGATCTTTCTCCATTATTTTGTAAAAAAAAGAATCATTCCTGATTAAGTTCCTTTTTCCTCACAGATTCAATTTAACAACCCCTCTAGCAATTTATCCAGATCATCCTACAACCCGGATTAATTAAGCTCTCCTCTTAATGTATAAAATCCTCCACCACTAGAAACTCAACATTTTGCTAAATTGCACTAATCCAGACGTCTCCAATTATGAGACGAGGTCTCTCTTCTTTGCACGAGATAGCGTCTCCACGCGCGAGAACGTCGTTTTGGGGGAGGGTGGTAGAAGAATCTATTGATTCCTCTGAAAATTCTAGATCTCAGGTCAGCCAAGAGCAATGACCTTGCAGACGACGACGCTCGGAATGCTGGTGTCCCACTTTGCTCCCCCCTGGAAAGAGTATTTTCTGGAATTATTTCCAGGAATTGTTCCCGCGGAAATGATCCTTTTGTCTTGTCTTTCTGGAGTCATTACACTTTGTCTTTTGTTGCAAAAAAAAAAAAGATGGCAGCATACTTAGAAGGGAAGATGTTTATGCATTGTCGGTTTATTGAAATTTGACATGTAAGGTTTCTCTTTATTTTGTGTTGTGATTTATAAGGAAACACGATGGGAGATCTTAGAAGTGCTCTTGAATAAATAAAAAAAGGAGGCCATGTTTTTTGTTTGTTCTAAACTTAAATTTGTGTGAACTATTTAAATAAATTTTATTTTTAGCGGTGCAGTTCCTTAATTGTTTTTATCAATTTTTGAATACGATAGAATATTTTAATGTTTTACATTTTTAAGTAGAGATATTTAAGGAATTCATAAATGTATTGTTATGGTACTGAACGCAGATTATTATTATTTAAGTAAAAAATATAATATATTATTTTACACCAATTATTTTCATGATATGGCTCTTAGTGTTTCCACACTTGTAATATGTCAATATCTATACCATATCATATGACTCCCAATATTTACGCACTTATATGCCCGTATCTATACCAAATAGAGACACATTAATGTTGTTGGTAAGAAAATCTTCAATATGTTTGCAAGTATTTGGACATAGTGTGAAAGATTCGGTTTTGAATTCGCTAGAGGGATTCATTGCAGTCATTTTTTTAGAAACGGGATGATTTAAGAGTCGATGATGATTGTGACAGCTTGTATAAGCATCCTAATCAACAGTTTGGCTACCTGGTGGGATTTTACCGCGTTTTCTTTCGTGCAGCACAAAAATGAGAAGACGCTATTCTTAGGAGTCCTCTGAGAAAACAATACTTTCTCTTCATAATCCGTGACATATATATATATATATATACATAAAGAGCCCGTAATATATATATACGTAGTATCGTGATATACATAAATAGAGCCCATGTCCATCCATATACAACAATAATAACAAAAAAAAATATTGTTCTTTATTAATTTTGTTAATATTAGCATTAGGCCATAATTAATTCATCTGTCATTGATGCCCTTATTTATAGTTCTGATAGTTTTTACCGAGTTTTACGAATATTGATTATAGAATTGTAGATATGATAATGTTATAACAAAATATCCCAGGATTCAATGTTTTCACATCAAGCATCAAGATAACGTCCGGGAACTGGTAGTTCAAGCACGTTAATGTAGATTTCAATAGAATACTAAAGGTTTTTCCAGTAGTCGTAGAAAGCCAACCAGTCAGAAGTCAGAATGATCAGATGGCGATTGGCTGATGTTCTACGACGTGAGTATTTAGTATCCGGTGAAAACACCCTTTTAAAATGAATCCACGTAATGAAAAGATTGGTGTAACTGTAGAAAAAAAACAACTTTATAATCCAATTTTGATTCAGATTATCATATCCCTGAAATATTACATATTATTTATTAGTGGATACAATTACAGTTACCACTGCCCGACTCGTGGCTCAGTGGCAACGCGGGCCACTGGTGAACATTAGGGCTGAGGTTGCATCCGCTGGCTGTACTGTTGGAGAAGCTGTTTCAAAAAACGAGGAGATTCGATGGCGTTTGTGATGTTCAACATCTTGCCTCGTTAGTCAAACTAACTTGGAGTTTTGTCAAATTGGAGGGAGTTTTGCAGGTTTTCTCCTATATGATACGCAAATGTTAGGTAGATCCCCCGAAAAGTCCTTCTGAAAGGCGCTGCCCTCCTTCTTCAGCGTCACGGAGTCAAGTCAGACTTCTATCAACGGGTAGTCCATCACAACAGAAGCTGGCCCTCCTTTCATGAGACCACACGGGTTCTTCAACTTAGTCTAGATATTGCTGTCTACCAAGTAAGATAAGAAAAAAAAATTTACATCTTAAAACAAAGGCACTTTGTTTAATTAACTAATTAATGAAATGAATAGTTTTCAAAGTAAAATAAAAATATCAAATTAAAAATTAAACTATAGATACAAAATTCTTCTTCATTGGCGTAACAGCCCCATGGTAGGCGAAGTCCGTCTGCCTAAAATAATATTATTTTACTTTCCATAAAAACAAAAATAATACTCTGAAATAAGAGCTCCTTCATATTAATTAATTAACTTAAATTTAATGATAATTGTAACAAAATAGGTTTTTGAAAAATATGCTGAGATTTTAATGGTTTCCAAAATAATAATTCCTTAAATTAATTTAATTAAGGGTGTATAGATAAATTAATTTGTTCTGGAAAAAAAGAACAGCATAAAAACAAACTTCGGAGAAAATTATTTCTCAATGTTTATACGCTTTCCAGACATCTAAATTAAATCTTTATGATAAAGGAAGAAAGTTGAATTTATCTTAAGATTATTTTGTTACTAAATTGTAATTTAATAAATACACAGAATATTATGAGAAAAAATGTTGAAATTCTTTTCGTTATTAAAATTAATTTAATTTCGGAGAAAAGATTTAATCAAGTCTACATTAAGATAAATTTTCTTGAATACTTTTGTTGCTTTGTCTCATTAAAAAATAATAATCTCATTAAATTCTAATATTTACCTTAAAAATATTGATAAGGCAAACTGGTAAAGATTTGAAAAAAATAATCAGTTCCCATAAGTTTTGTGAATGCTGTTTCACTATGTACAATCATGTCCATAAATTAAGGATAATTCAGAATCACACAGAAATTGAACTCTGAAATAAAAAATTTCACCTGTAGAATTATCACACACATCTTGAAGAAGAATATGCAAATTACAGGAAACCAAAAGATGGCCCGGATAGTTTGTCACAATGATGAGAGTGTAAGAGAGGGGTATATAAGGAATGGTGGCATAGAAGTAAAATTGTTCACAAGCGCTTTAGAAGCCTTTCAGTGCAATAACCGCATAGTTATGGCACAAAGGAAGCATTTGGATGATTTTTTACGTGGTAGAATTATCGGACGACAGGAATGTGGACGTACCCAGCTGGAAGTATCCGAGGAACTTGGAATCGCCCAGAGTGTCCTCTCCAGGCTTTGGCAACGATTCCAAGATGATGGTAATGTGAGTAGATGTTACAGCACAAGTCACCCCCGTGTTACAATGCCGAATGAGGACCGGTATTTAGCAGTTACTGCCAAAAGAAACAGACGGAGCACAGCATCAGACCTGTCTCGTCAGCTCTCTTCAGCTACCGGTACGACAGTTTCAAGGCAGACCGTGTACAGACGCTTAGGGCACATTGGTCTATATGCTCGTAGGCCTGTCAGATGTGTTCCACTTACCGCAACTCATTGTCGCCTGCGATTAACCTGGAGTGGAGAGCATGCATTGTGGACACCGCAACAGTGGTCTGGTGTGATGTTTTCCGACGAATCGAGGTTTAGTTTGCAGTGTGATTCTCGCCGGACTTTCATATTGAGAGCGCCAGGTACCCGTTACCATCAAAAGAACACCATTGAACGACACCATTACGGTGGTGCAGGATGGCTCGTTTGGGGAGGAATTATTCTTGGTTCCAAAACTGACCTGCATGTTCAGAGTGTAACGATGACAGGCCACATCTATCGGGATGTCGTTCTGGAACAACATGTACATTTGTTTCGGGGCGCCATTGGTGCTGAATTTCTGTTTATGGATGACAACGACCGTCCTCACCGTGCAAACATTGTAGACGAAGGCCTTCAATTGGAGGATATCACCCGTATGGATTGGCGAACATACTCACCGGACTTGAATCCAATAGAGCATGTGTGGGATATGCTTGGCCGACGAATTGCAGCCCGTCAACCCCCTCCCACCTGTCAACCGGAACTTCGGAGGGCATTGCTTGATGAGTGGTGTAATATTCCCCAAGATCACATTGATAATTTGATACTCAGCATGCCTAGGTGTTGCAAGGCCTGTATTGCATCATCCGGGAGACATACTTTATATTAACCATCATACTAAACATGTTATACTGTTTTTTGTAAATAGGTTCTTTTTTTAAAATTTGCTCCAGGGATTAAAAATCGCAATTTTTATTAATTATGTCAAACATATAGCATCTGTTTTGCTCTTTACCTTTCGTTTAATAAATAGACTTTACAAATAAGTCAAATTTGTTTTGCTTCTGTCTCTTTCTTTGCCTGAACTTCATTATCCTTAAGTTATGGAGTGTAGTAGCAGATCAAATTGAATGACTTCGTCTTAATAAAATATACCGTACATGTTAGAGTCGGATATGCGTCTGGTCTTGATTCAGTGTTGTTCATGGATAGAAACTAAATTATTTTTTAAAAATAATAACGATATGTTTAGCTGTCATATTTATTAAAATGACAAAGACAGCCTTGCATAACTGCCACACGTAACACACAAAATAAAATTATATACAAAATATTTACAAAGTCAGTTTAAAGCATGTTCGTTTAAGGGTCTGCACCGTCCATACTGTCTGGAATTCTTCACTTGACTGTCCCCTCCGTTTTCTCCTCTCTCCAAGTTCGAAGGGAAACACATGCAAAACCAAAGTCTAATGTAATTGTCAACCTATCCTTGACAGAAATATCTATGAAATTTGAGTTCAAGGTTACAATTTGTTGTGGGAATGCATGGCAAATCCCTTTTCATACTAATTATCGTAAAAAGTTTTATTTATAATTTTTTTATTTCATAAAATTTTACAAAACAAGAATCAATTATTTATGAGTGGAAATGGATAAAATATTATTATTTGTATGGTAAAAAGGATTTTGAAGGTGATTATTGAATTTTTTCGCAAAGTAAAAACTAATTTACTTCCAAAAGAAAAATATTTTTATTAAATTTTAATAATCGAATAGCTCCTAATCCAACAGCAAAGGAATTTCAGATCAATTTGATAACAAAATCCATAGTGATAAACGATTTGGTTTGCTTTGTCGCTCTATGGTAATTTTGTGCACACTTTTGGCTGATTAGACTGGGACCTACAGTTTAACGTAGATTACGAATCATTAACTAACATCTATGCACCACCAGGAGCATTCGAATCTAAAGCCTGTAGTACCAAAGGCAGAGCACTAGTCAATTGGCCATCAGGTCGCATAGTGACAGACTGCCTAGGCCCACCATGGGGCTGTTACGTCAATGATGACGATGATTCTTTTAATTGACTCTCCACTATCGTTAAAGCCTTCCTATATTTTGTTATATAATTTACAAAATGATCTCCTTTTTTCGAGCAATTTGTTTTCGTAAAACTGCAGTCATAACTGTCTTGCGCCTTTTGAATAATCTTAAGCAATTTCGAGAAAAGATTATAAGCTAAATTACTATATACTTAACGCAAATCTACGGGAATATTATTTCTGGACGTAGCCAAAGCCTTTGATAAAATTTGGCATAATGGCTTATTATTCAAGCTCATGCGACTTGAATTTTCTCCCCAAATCATTAAGATTCTTTGCTCTTACCTACAATCCCGAGATTTCTTAGTCAGAGTAGGTGGAGTTACTTCATCAACCAGACCAATCGCAGGAGGTGTACCACAGGGGTCGCTACTAGCGCCCGCCTTGTTCAATATTTATATCAACGACATCCCGAGGGATTGTCAGACGAATCTTTTCTGCTATGCTGATGACACAGCAGTTGCTACACAAAACAAAACACCACAGCTTGCTGTTAAAGACCTTCAATATTATGTTTATAAATTAGAAAATGGTTAACCACCTGGAAAATCAAAGTAAATGCAACAAAATCAGCCTGCCTGTTATTTACTCGGAAGCGTACCATCTCTCCATTAGGGAGTATCACTCTTTTTGGCCAGCCCGTCCCTTGGGTTACTGAATATAGGTACCTAGGGTTATTTCTAGACGCAAAATTGTCTTTTAATTCCCACATTAAGAACACAGTTGCAAAAGCAACTGGTGCGAGTATTAAACTCAACTGCCTAATTTCTCGAAAGAGTAGGCTTGCGATCAAACACAAGCTCCTGCTCTATAAGTCTATCATTAGACCTATTCTGGTTTATGGTAGCCCGATTTGGGCCTCCACTTCCCTCACCAATATCAAGAGTCTTCAGGTGTTCCAGAATAAACACCTGGCTATGATTGCTGATGTGCCATGGTTCGTTCGTCGAAAGATCATTCATAGAGATCTAGACGTCGAACCTATTCCAAATTATATACTCAAAATTTCTAAGAATTTTCTAGAAAAATGTCCTCAGATTAGCAATGAGTTAATCCGTCACCTGCCTACCTATCACCCTGGTGTGAAAAGTTCGCAGAAACGCCCAAGGGCTGTTTACGACGTCTCCTATGATTGTTTCCCTAGAGTCAAGAGACATCATGGCTGTTATTCTGAACAAGCGATCGCGAGTTCAGGTAACGGAGTGGATTTACTGTTGTAATCTAACGTCCACTGAGACCATTTAACTCACTGTGTATCTGAGGAGTCGTTTGGCTTTAAAAGTTTTCGCGGCTCTATTAGTAAACAAAACGAATTGGCGCAGAGGTAAGGTGACGGACTCCCGACCGTAAGGTTGAGGGTTCGAATCCGGCACTCGGCACAATTCACAATTTTTATATATTTGCTACGTTGTGCACCTTAATCCTTTCTTAACGGCTAGTGAACAGTTAGGTATTTATTGTACGCTTTTTTACCCCTTTTTTTTGTTAGGAAAATAAAAGGATGGAATAAAACCAAAAAATAAAAATAAAAATATAAAAATAAAAATAAAATAAAAATCTTATAAAATGAAAAACTATAAAAATACGGTCCTGATATTGGCCTTTTTTTTTTTTTTTTTGTGTGTGGACTAATCTTTACCTTGCAGATCAACCTACATTGCTCTCACCGTTCAGCATAATTTTCCATGTTTACCTGGTTAAATGAGTTTGTAATAACTCTGTTTACTTTTTCATTATTTTGGCATCGACAACTGGTCCCTAATTGTACTGAACTTAATTTATTGTTAATTTCTTTTTATTTTGTACCTTACTTTTATTTTTATTAGTATTTTTTCCTTTTTGAGTACCATTTAACTTGAATTTTTAGAAACTTTATCTTGTATTTTCACTAACCTAATTAAGCAACCAATTAAAATTTAAAGCATATCTATTAATTAAGATGAGGAGGTTTAAGGGGTTTTTCCCCTGTTGGTACTCCGTAATCGGTACGCCAGTTGCCAGTTGCCAGTACTATATACTTAACCGATCATGTCCATAAAATTACCAGTTTTTCTAAATGCTCAGTTCTTTGGCGAATCCAAACATTCATTTGGCATACTTTGGAGGTATTTATAACTCTAAAGCATTAAATCAAATAAATTTCGTTCCTCTATAAACGGAAGAAATCTTTCATTAATAATCGAAGTTTCTGTATTAACTTTCTCCTGTATTCACTGAAATTTATTTTTTGCGTTTTTTTTTTATTGCTTTCAAATTTTATCCATATAGAATTTTCTTTTTGCTCCTAAATTTCCTGGACATATTAATAATAAAAAAAAAAAATATTTTTTAACGCTTAGTTTACAGCACGTGCTGATCTATTTAAATTCTATTTTCAATCCGATTATTTATTTGATTTTTTTTTCGATCTTTTTATTATTTATTTCATTTAGTTTTGATTTTTTTTTATTATTTATTTGATTTATTTTATATATGGAGGCAACGTGTTTCGAAAGCATGGTATGAAGAGCCTATAGAAGGATATGGGGGAAAGATGGAGGGATGGATGCTTGCCAGGAATATTCGAACGTTTCTTTGTGGTAGAATTTTTGACATCAACATTTTTGCAAAAAAATTACAAAAAATTAAGTGAAGACGTTTGCTGATTGAATCTATAAATTTACAGTAATTTATTGAATTGTCTCATTTATTTTTCGGTTTTTATTCAATTACATTTTTATATCATAGGAATTTTCAAACTTCTGATGGCGTTTTTAAGCACCATAAATACATCGATGAACATGATGTTGTATAAAGAAAATTATTGCCATTAGGGAAAAACTGACATGAAATCTTTGCAAATAGAATGCAAAACATCTGTTGGTAAGAGAAATTAACGTCTAAACAAATCAGCTACTTTTTAATTTCTTTGTAATGGTTCTATCTGATTTCTGGTATTATTACGCTGTTTACAAAATTCAAGTTATTCAAGTAGCTTTATGTTACGTAAAACTTAATTGCTTATTGTTTGCTTTAAGCTTATGATTCGAATCGGATATCACCATAACTAATTAAGTTGGTCTTTAAAGAAGTAGAAGTCATGGGAAATCTATTTTCTTTTAATGACGAAAGGAAAAGATAAAATAAAAAAGTCATACTAACAACCCTTTAAATAAAAGATTTCACTTTATATTTTTTCCTGTCCTGTAAAGCAGGCCATTTGGCTTCATGCCAGTTGCATGAGCGACGGCGGAAGGAAGGACGTATCTTTTATAGGGGAAATATTAAGAAATCTGTAATACATTTGTGTTACACATAATCCAATGCAACACTAACATATAAATATAACTGCAAAACGTAAATATAATTAGCATAATAACAAAACAGATTCTGATAATTTATTTAAGTTTTTTTTTTTTTTTTTTTAATGAAAAACAAAAGTTGATTAAAGTCCACCAGCAATTGTTTTTCAGTCGATGGAATGGCTGCAAGCATTTGTTCATCACATGTATAAGTTGTAAAAAAAATTTTAGTTGTAAATAAAAAAAAAATATTAAATAATATAAAAACGTTCATTTATAAAAATCAACAAATAATTTTTAAAAAGCATTTTTCTTTCATTATTTAGACGGGTGGAAAAAGTACATAATAAGTACATAATAAGAATCCATGTTTATCTTCAAGATCAAATAGATGTGAGTCAGTTTTAATGAATAATAATTTTTTGCTGAATTATTACTATGGTTATTACCCGTCAGTTTATGTCGAAAAATAATAAATGAAGTTGCTTTATGGCAACTTATACAATACTCGAGTTACAACTATTCGACGTGATAATAATCAGAATTTTGCTTGAAGAAAAAATTAGTCGCTACTATTTAACTTGATTAAGAAATTATTTTCCTTCAGTCTCAATTTACATTCTTTTTACACATTTACCAGGCTCCAAAAAACAGTTTGTGTAAATTGAGTATTACATTAATTTCGTTCCTAAATTGTAGCTATCTATCGTATTTAGTTGATAATTTTTATTGAAACTTTTTATTACTTTATTTGCGATCTTTAGTAAATTATTTGAGGTTATAAAATTACCAGTAATTATATAAGACTGCTGATGATTTTTTTTATTGCAGTAAATGAAGCATAATCCTAATTGCATATAAAAATGTCAATGATAATTTAAAGAATTACATACTAAGAATCCATGTTTATCTTCAAGCTCAAATAGATGTGAGTCAGTTTTAATGAATAATAATTTTTTGCTGAATGACGTCAGGTAGTTTATGTCGAAAAATATGTCGACCCGATAGTTTATGTCGAAAAATAATGAATGAAGTTGCTTTATGGCAACTTATACGACACCCGAATTACAACTATTCGACGTGATAATAATTACAATTTTGCTTGAAGAAAAAATTAATCTTTACTTTTAATGTAATTAAGAAATCATGTTCCTGCAGTCTTAATTCACATTCTTTTTACACATTTAACAGGCTCCAAAAACTGGAAAGAAACGGGCACCCATTTTCGAAAAATCCTTTTTCCCCGGCATCTTTTCCCGCGCAGAGGTGATCGGGGGGGAAGGGGGCGGGGTGGAGCGAAAGGGCTAAAAAATCGATCGGAGAGGAGAAGCGAGCGATTGCAGGTCATCCACGTGCGGGGGACTCATTGTAGTCCAGGACCGTGTGCGTATCTAGTGACCCTTTGAGCGGGGCGATCGATATACGGAGTGACCTTGGCGCCACTCCAGGGCCACTGACCTCGTGGCAGAAAGGAACCGTTAGTGCACCCCTAGATGGGGGTCATTGCCTGTTCCCGCTCTTCGGATGGGACGTTGGCTTTTGCGGGACGGATCGAATAGGGAAAAACAATTTTTTTTTTCATTTTCCCGTTTTAAGGAAAATACGATAAAGAAGTGATGAATGATACGATTTAGCTTTTTTAATGCAGCATTGGACGTTTCAAAGAATAATGGATTTGTTTTAATTGAATTATTTGGCGACGTATAAATTACGTCGCTTTTTTTTTTAAAAAAAAAAAAAACTATATTTGGATATTAAAATAGATTTTTAATATTTCAAATATAAAGTGATATATAGTACTAGTTTCAACAAATGCGCGTCCATGAAATTCAATGCTGGATCTCGTGGATTTCATGGATCTCAATACAAACTTCCTTGGTATTAATAAATCTCATTATTCAACTTCCTTAATAGAGACTTGCGTTTCTATTGGTATTGTTTTCATTATAATTAAAAAAAAATGGTCGGCGTATAATGTCGCACGCCCGTTTTCGGAAAATAAATATGTATATATTTAGGAGAAGATCTTATTCCAGAAAAATAAATAGGGAAGGGAATAAATCTGTTTCCTTTATAACAAATGAATTTCCAGTATTTCAAATATACTTATTCTTCATATTTTATATCACTAGCAATATATTAATTCAGATGTTTTAAACTTTCTAGAATACTCTCATAAATAATAAATAATAAATGGAATTATTTAACTCATTGAAAGAGAAATTGCATTTCGAAGAGCAATATATTAGTTGTAATAATTGTATTTAACGTCGAATAAAACGAATCCAAAATTTTTTCCGGTTCTTTTAAACAGAAATGAAACTTTATTTTTGATTATCATAGGGGATTTGTAGTAAAGTTAATTTACTATATACATTTAAATATCTACTTTATACAAATCTACACCTACGAAATCTAACGATAATAATAAATTAAATTTTTAAACTTTTAAAATACACTCAAGAGCCAAAACATTAGGACCACCCTTACATTTTGCAATGAACTCGCTTGGATGACGTGGAAGGCACGTGATCAGGTGGAAGTGGTATTTAACTGGTATTAAGTGGTGGTATTAATCCATGCCTAGGCGGGTTGAAGCTGTGTTGCGCGCCAAAGTTTGGGCCAACTCATTATTGACAGGTGGTCATAATGTTTTGGCTCTTGGGTGTAGATTGTTAAGTTTAGAGCAGAAGGTTTTCCTTCATTTAATTTTTCTTATTATATATAATATCACCACAGAATTATTATTTATTATTATTATTATTATTTTTTTTTTTTGCATATTTTTTTTTAGAAATTTTTTTTTCCTCCGGAAATCTTATTTTACAATGGAATCTTCTTTTCAGTTGAAAAGAAATGATATTATTTAGCAACCATTACTATAATTGGAATTTCATTATTTGAAATATGATAATATGTAGATCTACTAATATAAATATATGACAGCATAACTGGATATTATTAAATGAAGGTTATTTAATTGAATGTTGCATTTCAAAATATAATATATTATCGTATTTATCAATATATAATAATTGCTTTTTTTATCCGAATTTTTTTTTTGGAGAAAATATAAATATATAATTGAATTAAATATAATTGAATATTATATCTTTTTTTGGTGGAAAAAAATATAATTGAATATTATGCATTTTTTTTGAAGAAAAAAATATAATTGGATAGTATATATATATATTTTTTGGAGAAAAAAATATAATCGAATATTATATATATATATATATATATTTTACAAAAAAATATAATTCAATATTATACATTTTTTGGAGGAAAAAATATATATTGAATATTATAATGGATTTAGAATATTTTAAATATAGATTATTAGAAAAAGAACTAATTACAGCAAAACGTCATCTAATAAAATAGACTTATTTTTACATAAAGAAATCAAGATATATATATGTAATTTGTAGCAAAGAAAGCTTTCTGATATGAAATTATTATAAAAATGAATATCTACGTGTGAATGTATTTTGCTTTAATAAAAAATATATAGTATAGAAATATAAAGTGAAATTTTAAATGCTTCTCATAAACGCAATAAATTAAATTTGAATGAAGAATTAATTAGTTCATTAGAAATTAATAATTTATCACAGAGGGATATTTAATGTATAATCTACAATTCCTGATTTCTTATCTAATTTTTAACACACATTTCAAGTTTAAAAAGAATTATTTTATAATTTCTTTTTATGCTTAAGCGAATGAAATTAGAAGCATTAATTCTTATTGCTATAACTTTCTTTCTTTTTTTTGATATATAAATGCTTTATGAAGGGTTAAAAGGAAAAGTCATTGACCATCTCATGAACTCGGAAAATCAGCTTTTATTTCACCAGCAGCTGCTTAGTAAATGCCATAGTAATATCACAAAAGACTTTTTTTTGAGGGGAGGGTGTTTGGGGCTTCCTTTGACAAACAAGACAATAAAAAAAATATACTGGTACGTATAGGAAAGGTGCAATTGAACTGAGTATAACGGTAGGTCTCTGCAGTTTTGAGGTCTCCTGAATTTCCACCTTTGTGAAAAAATTTTCCCTAATGTTTCATAAAACCTTTTCCTTAACGTTTCGTCATTTTCCTTAACATTTTCCCAGACGTTTCACAAAATTTTTCCCTTAACGTTTCGTCATTTTTCCTAATGTTTTTTCAAACGTTTCATAAAGCTTTTCCCCTAACGTTTCATCAAAGTTTCATAAAACGTTTTCCTTAACGTTTCGTCATTTTCCTTAACGTTTTCCCAGACGTTTCACAAAATTTTTCCCTTAACGTTTCGTCATTTTTCCTAAGGTTTTTTCAAACGTTTCATAAAGCTTTTCCCCTAACGTTTCATAAAACTTTTTCCTTAACGTTTCGTCATTTTCCTTAACGTTTTCCCAGACGTTTCACAAAATTTTTCCCTTAACGTTTCGTCATTTTTTTCTAATGTTTTTTCAAACTTTTCACAAAGCTTTTCCCCTAACGTTTCATCAAAGTTTCATAAAATTTTCCAAAACGTTTTTCAGCAGCGTTTTACAAAACGCAAACGTTTTTCGTCCCAAATAGCTTTTCCCAAACGTTTCATAAAACTTTTTCAGTAGCGTTTCGTCATTTTCCCTAGCGTTTTCCCAAACGTTTCATAAAGCTTTTCCCATAACGTTCGTAATTTCCCCTAATGTTTTCTCAAACGTTTCGTCCTTTTCCCTAACGTTTTCCCAGACGTTTCATAAAACTTTTCCCATAATGTTTCGTCATTTTCCCTAACGTTTTTTTCCAAACGTTTTATAAAACTTTTCCCATAATGTTTCGTCATTTTCTCTAACGTTTTTTCTAAACGTTTCATAAAACTCATATGACGCGGCAATATTTATTTTTTATGCATAAGGGTAAATATAATATAAAAACATTCAAATATTAATTAAAAACTTCGCAATTGACACATCAATACAAATTAGCTAAGCATTTAAAATTATCTAAGATTATAAATTAAATAAAACTCGCCTAACGTTTCTCAAAATGTTTCGTAAAACTCATATGACGCGACAATATTTATTTTTTATGTATAAGGGCAAAACGTGAAATATTTTTAAAATTCAAAGAACGTAAAAAAAAACCCCATAATGTAAAAAAATTCATATATTAATTAAAAACCTCTTAATTTACACCTCAATAAAAATAAAATAGGCATTTAAAATGATCTAAGATTATAAATTAAATAAACTATATAAAATTCGTATTTCAAACAATAGTAAATCATCATTTTATGTGCCTTTTAATGTAGAATTTCTTTTTTTATAATTATCTAAATAAATCTGCTTAACTATAAAACAATAATATTTTAACTTTAAATTTATTTCTTTGATTTTTGGCTCTTTCAGAACAGCTTAGTACTTTTATTATTATTAATTTTTTTTATATTTTCTCTAACAAGAAGGATTAAAACTCAGATTTTTCATTTTCAAAATTCGTTTTTATCAAACGACGCACAGGATAAAAAAAAATTTTTACCTGATGCACTTTCATCTTTAAATCCGATTACTTTCCATTAAAGTAATTAAAATAAATCTTTTCCATCTAAATATTGAAAAAAAAAAAGAAATAAATATTTTACTTTCGATAGACTGATGGTATTTCAAAATTATTTCAAAAGTTATTCATCAGACGAAATATTGAAAGTAAAAAATATTTCAAAGGTTTTTTTAGATTTGGTGATTATTTAGCAGACGGCATATTAATAAAAGGAAATAATTTATTTCAACTGGCTGATGAAATTCTTTGAAATGTTGAAATATTTTGCAATACTATTGATGTAAAATGTAGACATGGCAATTTAAAAAAACGAGAAGCTTTATACATTATAATTTTTCATATATAAGATTTACAATTTAAAAAAAAAAAAAAAAAATAGAATTGGATATTTAAGCTAACATTTATTCAGTTTAAAAAATATAAAATGTATTAAATTTTACCTACAGATTGATAAGAAATTAAAAAAAAAAAACTGTTAGATTTAAATTATTCTTTATATTTTGCTAATGGATTAGGTTATTAGAATTTAATTTAAAACTTAAAGTAGTTATTTAATTGCTTTTAGTCTGACTATAGGTCTTTTTCGATTAGTAATATAAATATACAATGTTAAATACACAATTTTTCTAAAATTATCCATTAATATTCTGTGCTTGTGTCTTATATTTGTACTTTTTTTTTAAGCTCTGTACCTTTTTTTAATCAGAAATAAAACTCTTTCAAACCCAATAATGTAGAATGTATAATTTCTTTTCTGAAATTCCCCCTAAATGTTTCCTTTTATCAATCCTGATATATAGTTTTTAAAATTGATTAATTTATAAAAATTATACAGGTAATTTTTAATTGATACATAAGATGAAAAATGTTTTAAATTAAATTTAATTATATTGATTTTCCTGACGAATTTTTATTCATAAGCCTACTTGTGGCTTACGTAAGCCAACTAGCACACATAAAAACGATAATTATTGCTAGTGACATACACAACAGTCACATTTTGAAATAAGTTAATTCAATTGAAACAAATGTTTATGAAAAATATAATCCAGACATTATTATTTAAATTGTGACTCCAACCACTTTCTTTTTTTCTATGAGAATCCTTTCAACAGAATAATTGATGTCTGTAAAAGTTGTTTCTCTGCGTAAATACTTGAAGCGCTGAAAAGTCCACTGTTTATAGGAGAAAAGTTCTATTTTTCAAAATGATTTAAATGTAAGTGTTGAAATAGTTGATTTAATAGAATCATACTTTTTTTATTACTTTCATAGTACGACATTTAATTGATCATATAAAATTAATGAAAATTTCGCAATTGTACAAATATAAAATAATTTCGCTTATGTTAATTGATAAGCAATTTTTTATGTTAATTTGGATATTCGATAAAAATATTATTATAACAGCGGAATTATAAATGCTGGTTCCCTATTTTAAATAATAATATATTTTTAAAACTTTTATAATACCCAAAATAAATCCAAAACTTGGTATTATATAATTAGTCTCTTTCATTTAAAGTAATAAAATTATTAAGGCTTTATTCATTTGCTATTGGCTGAGAACTTTATATAAGGTGATTTATCGATGTAAGCCTGGTGAGAAGAATATAATGATTACCACAAACATACTTTTACATTTAAATACATGATTTGATGACTTCCTAAACCAATGAATTGATAAAAACTAAACGAATATTTTATAATGTACATTTTATTTTAAATGGAAAATAAATCTCCATGACAACCAGTCTCAAAGGTAGTAATTAAAAACAATTACCAGCAAATAATTCTTTTAAGAAAGGTAAAATAACTAATAGCTAATCATTTGTATCCATTTAACTAATTTCCAATAAATATTTTGTGTAATTCTAAACTTACGTTTTATGATAATTAGCATACTATTTAAAATATTTATCATGCTCTAAAAACGTTATTTTTACGATTTTATTTGTACGAATATCATTTTTGTTCTGAATGAAAATAGTATAATTGGCAAGAGCATGACATCCTGATATATGTGACAAAATAGTGAGATTGAACGCTTTGACGATTGTCCTCAGTCAGTAAAATATTATAGATTAAATGTTTCTATAAAAACATGTATTTGAGACACGATTTACATTATTTAAAACTTCATATTCACACCTCTAATTATGATACACTGATAGACAGTTACTATTCATTTTTAATATATATATATATTGGATGTTTCCTAGGATGAGATTAGAAATAATATAATGGTCACAAAAAAGCTTATGATGATCAAAAAGCATTGATGTTTCTAACATTTACAACATGCCAATATTATTGCACTTGGACTAGATTTCATTCCGAATTGTCTACAGTTGTCTCAAGAAGAAAATGTGTAAATCTGAAATTTTTTGTTACAATTGATTTATATTTGAAATGTATTTATGAAATTAATTCTTAATTTTTTTTTAATTAAAATAATTTCTCAACACACACAGAAAAAAAAATTATATTAAAAGTCGAAATCCATCAACGAATTTCAATTTATGTCATATAAACAAGTTATTTTATTAAAATGAAATGAGTTATAAAAGACCATGACCATATGCACTTTCATAATGTCAACCCCAGTCATAAAGCAGTAATTTATCATCATCGTCATTGGTACTATAGCCCTTGAAGGACAGTGACCTTCTTTACGACTTTTCATCATTCAATACGAGTATTTCCCTTTTATTTCCAGTTAGTGATTCCCAGTCTCTTCAAGTCCTCATCGACTTGATCTCCCCCTTTAACTCTTGGTCTTCCTCTGCGTCTAGATCCACTGGGGTTTTCCATAAGGAGTCTTATTATTATTCCGTCTGGCTCCATTCCCTTTACATGATCTCAATTCCCTTTACACAGCCATTGGATTCTCCTTATCTCCGTGACAGTATCTGATTCCTTGTAACAATCATAGATCTCTTTATTTGCTCTAATTCTCCATTCGTCGTTTTCACATACTACTCCGAAAACCTTTCTCAAAATGTATCTCATCGATAAGGCAATGTCCTCACTTCTTAATGCGTCGGTGGCATATATAATTGACACATGGGACTCACTGATGCTGTGCGTGTGTGTGTAATCCTCAGTGTCCTGCAGTGTGGGATGGATATCCCATGAGCAATCTACTCATGGGATGGAGGGAAAGGGGCAGCTTCAGTTGTGATGGAACACTCGTAGGTAGAATTCTGGCTTGTGTCTGTGACTCTGAAGAAGGAAGGCAGTGCCTTTCGGGAGGACTTTTAGGGGGGGAACTGCCCCGCAATTGCGTATTGTATGGGAGATAACTCGAAAAACATCCACCAAGTAGTCCGATTAGCGATGCTGAACATCACAAATGCCATCGAGCCTCCTGGTTTTTTGAAACAGTGTCTACAACAAAAGCGCCAGCGAATTGAACCTCCGACCTATTGCTCACCAGCGACGCGCGTTGCCACTGAGCCACGAATCAGGCATCAGTATTTTTTTACGCTTTTGCTGAATGCACATATGCGAGTAATCAGTATTTTTTAGAGCTATAGATGAATGCACGTATACGAGTAATCACTATTTTTGAAGCTATTGATGAATGCACATATGTGAATAAACAGTATTTTTAAAACTATTGCTGAATGCACATATGCGTGTAATCAGTATTTTTAAAGCTATTGCTGAATGCACATATACTAGCAAACATGCAATTGCTGAATGCACACATACAAATTCTAATATTACATTTCAAGAAAAAAAAATATTAATAAACGAAAAAATTCAAACGTCTGTTTTATAATTTAAAATCGCAATTTAATTCGCAATAAATCTTTTTGAACATTCATTATATATATGGAAAAGTTTGTCCTATTCGTTTCGTAAGTACATTTAAATTAAATACAAAAGCCATTTATAGTTAAAAAGCAATTTTAATGATATGATTTAAAACAAATACTAGGAATAATCTACATTCTGTAGAAAATTTCACAGAGGAATAATAATGAATGTACAAAACACAGATTTTAAATTAAAAAAAAGGTATAAAACCGAAATGAGATTTAATATCATTTTTATACTAGACTGCTGTTTACTCATTAAAATTTATTCCTCGTTATTTCTACGAATTGATTCAAATATTTTTATTAAATATAACTTTAATGATATCATTATTCGTTCCTACAATTTATATGAGAAAAGAAAAAAAATATTACTTTGATAGTTAAAGTGTGAAAAAAAAAAAAAAAAAATGTAGGGTATATAAACTTTTCTCAAGTTTTTATTTTTTTAATAATTATTGATTGCGATTTTACTGAAAATTTCATTAATTAGGTATGTCGATCCATTTTTAAAATTATTTATTTTATAGTTCAAAGATTTTTTTAATCAAATAATTGAACATTTTTTTGTATTAATTTCATAATTACAAATATCTTTTCATGTTAAAATTTTGAATACTAAAAATTAAATGCATGGGAATTTTTTTTTTTATTAAATTGAAATTTAACATTTAGTGAATTTGTCATATTTGTGCAAATAACCGTAACATATTTCACTTGAATTCGTAAAAACGGAGTAAAATGGAATTAAATATTGTTTCTCAATGCTAATTAAAAAATATTGATAAAAAATTAATAAATATAATATTTTTAATTATTGTCTTTTAAAAAAAAAAAAAACTGAGCATGATCAACTTTATAAAATTCTCCAGAAATAAATTTAAAGGATTAAGTGTTAGAATTTCATTCAAGAATAAATCTTCATTTTTCGTTTTTACTTGTAGTATTGCCATCTATCGGAAAATTATTGAATTAGAATATTTCGATTGAAATTAATTCGATTTAAATGTACGTAAAAATTCAGAAGAAAATATTATATTAATTATATAATTTTTAAAAGTTTCTTCAAAGTTTTAAAATCATTAATACTTTTACATATTTTAATGTATTTAAACAAATTTCTTTTATCACGCTATTTTAAAAGTTTTTTCACGACTTTCAGCAGGGAATAGTATTATGCCTTATAAATATTTTTTTTAAAAAAATATGGCAGGATGAAAAAACATAAAAAAAGGGTTCAAAATGATTTTATAATTTTTTTTTTAAAAATGCACTAATTACCTAAATTTTTATTCCATGCATAAAACTATGAAATATATTTTAAGAAATAATTACAAAAAAATTAAATATCTATCATAATGTAAATAAAAAGCCTTAACATTTTAAATGTATTTTTATCATGAAAAATGAAATGCTAGAAAAAGCCAAGTTTTAAATGCTGATAAAACAAATGAAAATAATAAGAAGTATTTATGAATACATATATCATTAATGAAGTTATAATAAGAAATTATGGGTCTGATGGCCGAGTCGCTAGCGCTCTTGAGCTCTGTAAAACATATTTCGGATTCGAATCCCGGTGGTGCATGGATGTTTGAAGTCGTTCGGAATCCACTTTAAATCGTAGATCCCGGTCTAATATTCTCGTAGAGTGTTATGGTAGTAGTGTTACTCGCGCTCCGTAGCATGTGCCCCCAGGTTGTGCTCAATGAGTAACAGCGGTGTAGCCATTGCTTATGGCATAAAGATTAACTCTGTATTGCCAACTGCATTAGAACAACAACAACAACAACATAATAAGGAATTATTACAAGGCAAAAAAAAAATTGACAATTAGGCTTTTCAGAATGCCATATTCCTTTAATTTATCATAAATACCTGAAAATAGTGGATTACTTTTATTTCACATTTATTTTTTTAATAGTTCCATATTTTGAAAAAATATTAATGGGTTCAATAAAGTTCCCTGAAATACACAATCTTGAACATTTTTCAAAACATTCCTTTTTTATTTCCAAAACTTATTTTATTTAAATTAAAATACATTATCACTAATAATTTCTAGTAAAAGGCTACATAAAAAAAACATTTTTTTTTTTTTAACATCATTGAGTTCACGATGCATATAGTATATTATGAACAATCTTCACGGATAGAGAAAGAAGGAGTGATTCTCTTCTAGAAATACACCAGGCTAATTGTTCCGAAATTGCATGTCTAAAGAGGCATCCAGACGAAAGAAGGGATCGATCCTCTCTCCGAGCGTTTCCATCTGACTGCGAGAAACAATCCACATTACCTCTGGCTGTGAGTGACAGCTGGTCGTAAATGGCGTCTGGGAGAATCTCTGTGATGTGACGAAAAAAATTGACTCGTCTGAGTGAGGCTGACACAATGACTCACTTCTGTCCGCACTCTAACAAACAGATTTATAATTGACTCATGAGACTGACTAGTTAGTTCTCGAACTCTAGTCTGGACACCGCTTTATAGAAGACAACTCGCAATATTCCATCAGACAATCCGACTGGTGATATGAGCTCACATATGCTATCAACACCAACAAGAATTTTCTGCCTTTTTAAATTAGTGGTTAGAGGTTCGGAATCCCCGTGCAGAAAAAAACTGACAGGTCGGAAAGATGCTGACACAATGACTCACTTCTGTACACATTCAGACAAACAGATTTATAATTGATTCGTGAGACTGACTCGTTAGTTCTCGTTCTCCTGTCTGGACGCCACGTTATAGAAGACAAATCGCATTTCCATCAGGCAATTCAACTGGCGATACGAGCTCACATATACTATCAACACCAACAAGGACTTTCTGCTTTTTGAAATTAGTGGTTAGTGGTTCGGAGTCCACGTGCGGCCTGATGGCCAATTGGCTGGAGCTCTGACTTTTGGTACCGCTGGCTTCAGGTTTAAATCATGGGGTGGCAGGGATGTGTGTTAGTGGTTCGGAATCCACGTTAAACTGTAGGTCCCGGTATAATTTGTCTAAATTGTGCATAAAATGACCCTAGAGCGACAAGCCAAACTTTTGAAAACAGTCACAACTATGTATTTTTTCAGTATATTTCACATTAAGTTTAAATTGTTACAAAATATTGTAGAATTCGCTAAATAATAGATTTTTTTTTTAAACCAGGTTTTGCATTTATCCGGAATAGTTCTCAATGAGCAATGATGGGTATTATTGCCTTCCAGGAGATCTTTAAAGGGTAACCGCCCCTCACTTTTGTGTTGTCAGCAGAAAATACCCCCCTAAAAAAAATCATGTCTGAGGCATTAACCGTTAACTCTAATATAAACTAATGGTTACTATTAACGCCTTTTGAATTTACTATATGAAGGTTAAGTTATGCGCATGAATACTATCCAAATCTTCGTGGATTGGAAAAGGAAATATGTGTATTGGGAACCTTACCAGGAGAAATTCGTTCAATTTTTTTGCTTATATTTTTTATATACATCTATTATACATAATCTTTTTTTATATGAAAGAAATTAAAATTTCTAATTCAATAAACGTGCCCAATATAAATGGCAAATGAAATACATAATTGGGATACGAGGCGAAATAAAAAGGGAAGTCCAGAATTCTCAAAAAATTTGCTTTTAATCCCTACCACATCAATGAGCAGCTAAGAATTATTTTTTCATGACGCAAAAGTAATTCTGGAATTTACTAAATTGTTGCAAAATACTAAAACTGGAATAGCTTCACAAAATAAAAAAAATGTTTCCTAATGTTTTCTATTGTTTTTGATATTAGTGTAAACTGTTTTATGGAATTTCACGTTTAAGTTTTTATGCATAGAAGTGCAAACATTGTAAGCCATTATTTTTTCAAAGTTACAAAGTGAATTAATTATAGTAAAATTGTTTAAACCGGTCAAGTTTTTTTTTTTTTTTTTTTTTTTTTTTTGCATTATAATTTATAATTTTTTTAGGATTATAATTGTTGAAATTCTGTTGCATAATTTTTTTTTTTTTTTTTTTGCATTTAAGAAAAAATTTGATCCATAGACAAAATCAACCCGTTTCCTTTCAAAAGAGTTGAGTTCAACCGTTGCACAGTGAAGCAAAATCTTGAAAAGTTAGTAAGAAAGTAAAAAAACCGAACTTTGGATGCCAGAGTTGTTTTGTTTATTTCTTGATATGCAAATTTATTTATCTTTTCCACTTAGTTAGAGTTTTGGGAGGAGGAATATAGTAGTTTTCCCTTTGCAGTCTCCCGAAAATTGAAAAATTTGTGAAGCAGCATGTGTGCTCCTCAGAAGACATTCGTAATTGGATAATCAATGCTGTTTTCCAGCGCCAAAGAATTTGTTAAAAATTGTTTTTTTTTTATGTATTCAAATCCTTTAGATCAGTATTTTGAAGTTTTTTGAATGATATTTATTTTTATTTTATTAAATTATGACAAGTATTAGTGATTTATTTAAAATGCCAATTTTTTTCGAAAATTTCACCAATGTTTTTTTTAAAAAGGAAAGATGAAGTTAATTTTTTCTTATTTAATCTTGGAATTTTTTATCTATATATATTATCTGTAATGTTTGGTTAACAAATTTGTGGAATAAATTCTTGCATACATTTTCCCCTTGTTTGGTGGACAACGAGGAGATATCATTGGAGGAGACTTCATTGATACTGTAAATAGGTATTTTGAGGTTTGGTTTGGTTTGTCGCTCTACGGTCATTTTGTGCACACCTTAAAATAATTAGTCCAAGATCTACAGTTTAACGCGGATTCCGAACCACTAGCAAACATCCATGCCATCGGATTCCAGGATTCGAACCTGGAGCCTGTGGTACCAAAGACCAGAGCGTCAGCCAATTAGCATCAGGCCACAAGTATTTTGAGGAGCTCGACTAATCGTTTTATAAAAATTGCATTATTAAATTACAGCACAGATAGAAAAAATATATTAATCTTTCTAGAAATTATATTGAAATTTAAAAGCAAAAAATTAAAATTTTCTTAATTATTTATTGCTGATCTAATTAAAATTTTAAAAAAATGTTTTCTTTATGAGAATTAAAACTTATCAGCCCCCCCCTCTGCCCCCCATCTTAAACAAAATTTTTATTTGACTATACGGGCAAGCTTAGTAAAAAAAAATGACCCTTCCTTTCTGTAAAATTAAAAAAAAAAATCTCATTTATTTTTAAACGAGATTTTAAACGATCATAAAAGAAGTAGAAAAAAGATTTTTGTTAAAACAGTAGCAATTGGTTAAATACCACCGTTTGATTAGATTGTTATAAATGAACTTTCCACATTTTGAAACCGTCCAAGGACCTCCTTTGAAGACGATTCTGATCATGCCAAATGGTTTAAAACATTAACTCCAAATAAAAAAACTCTAAATCTTCGGTGATCTTTTGTAACACAACTGAGTTTAAGAGCTTCTGGAGAAGTTATGAAACGAATGCATACCATTCTTGCCACTATATCAAGTGGCTATGACATATGCATTGATACATTCAACTATGCATCAACTACCACAAAAGAATTGATTAAAAATTACGTAGGATATGTGATGCCCCCTTGTAGTACTTAAATTGTCAATTCCTGGCGAGGAAATAATTTCTTCTGCATTTGGCAATTATCTGAAGAGACTCAAGAGGCAATGTTGAGGGATTTTAAAAGATAACTGGAACATTTTTCTAGACAGCTCTCAAGAGAGAATCGTAATGAAGATAACTTTCACACTCATCTGATATCGTCTGATGCTTTTATAACAAGCCTGAGATAACTTCTTCAAACTTATTTCAATTGATCCAAAAGAAGTTAGAGAATTGTTAAAAATACCAGAGGTTTCAAAATCTTTGAGTGAAATGAAATCAGAAACCGGATTATTGATTGTTGATTGTGTATTTCGTTTTTAGATAATATTTTTAATTTTTTATCGATGTTTGTATTTTTAAGTTTTGTTTTTAGTAAAATTTAAACTTAGAGTTATTGTTATTAGCAATAATTTTTTTTTCATAATTAATGTAGAACATAAACAAAGAAAATTGATTGTTAATAACCCAAATTATTTGTTTTCTTTGTCGAACTTCTAATATGCATTTAATATTTTATTTATATGTAATAAAATATATTTTTTCTGGCACTCAGTGCCCCATGATTCGGTTTTCAGTACCGGTGGTGCCATGAATATTTGTAATGGCTCGGAATCAACTTTATACCGTAGGTCCCGGTCTAATCTGACTGTAGAAAGTTGGACATAGTTGGAAAGTTGACAACTCTACCCCGTAAAAAAAAACCCGTCTCCTGTAAAAAAAAACAAAAAAACAAAAACAAAAACAAAAAAACCGCCCTGTCTGCCAATAGACAGACGGCCTTGGCCCACCATGGGGCTGTTGCGCCAATGAAGAAGAAGGAGAAGATATATATTTTAGAAAAATAATATAGCTTGCAAAATAAGTTCTTGTATCCAAATTAATATAAAACATGCCATGATTAATATCAATTTACTGGTGGGAGTTTTCAGCATTTTGTCCCATAAAAATACAGGAAAATCTGGCCTGTTTTAACTAAAAGACTTCACTAGACGATGGATTGCTCGTAGCTTATATTACTAGAGTAGTACACGAGTCCTACCGATATTCAACAACAATAAATAGCTACATACACACTTTGGAGCGATTGACATTGTTTGTACTCGTGCGTGACAATTTGGCATCGAAAAACGCACACTTATCTTACACTGAGAGGGAAAAATAATGCTAAATCATAAATTCTTTGAAGCACAACACAAAACGACTCGATAAGTGAAACTACTTTTGGCCTATCTCGAATCACGAGATACTTTCTACCTCCCACTTCAGAAAACCGTTTTTTATGCGTCATTCGGTAGATTCGCTCTCAAGTGTAAACGTCGCATCCTCATTTGAAAGCGTGATCGGTGAGCGTCGTTCAAGACCATTTTTTCAGTGTGACCTCGAAAAGCAAATCCTATTAGCTCCCCTTTCCCAGTCGTCTTTCGGAAAGTCGTAACTCCTTAGATGCGTGGTCAAAAACCGACTCTATCTGGAGCGGGGATTTTACATTGCAAACTCTTTCGGAGTGCAACCGAAAAAGATAACAAAAAACGTGACAACATTTACAAACTCTTTTCCAGGGAAGTTGTAAATGTTCTAATACGTTCCATCCATACTGAAATGCACCATTTCGGAGAGCTTTCTCGAATGATACTCGAGCTTCCAAGTGCGGATGGACACACATTAAAGCTCTCGCACGCCAACAGCGAGCAGCATCGCTTATCATTAAGAATATTATGAATAGCTGGCGTGTCAAAACGCGCATTCATTCCGTACGAGATTACAATCTCATACTGAAACACACAGTTCAGCATATCCAACATTTATAATCGTGATCACGTTCTTGTAGAGAGGCTTTGTGGTATTTACTAGGATTTGATATTTATGAGCTTAATGGAAATTATAAAAGGTGGGATTATTAGTACATCGCATTTATATTATACATATGCTGATTACGTAGAATGCTCGTGCATTATATGAGCACATAATTCTGTTACGTACTATTTTACATTATCAAAACTTTTAACAATAACATATAAAATTCATCAATATTTAAAATAAAATAATAAATTAAATAAAATAAATTAAATTATAAATAAATAAAATAATTTAATTAAATAAAATAATTTTTAATAATTTTTAAAATAATTTTAAATTAAATAAAATAATTTTTATTTAATTTTCTCTAATTCTAATTTCTTCTACATTCAATTTTCTCTAATTTTTTATTGAAGTAGAATGTTTTACGAAAAAAACCCCAGTAAAATGTTGTTTTCTTTGGTAATATTTGAGGAAGGTCATTTATAATTTAATTAACGATATAGTTTTGGTTTGTTTACAACTCTGCCCTCCCCTTTTCTCTTTCTCTTCAGCCAGCCAGAAGTTTTCGTGGTTTCGTAACGGTTATTTTTTAACTTCTTTTAATTGCCACAGTTTTTATTTTTAAATACTTTTGTACTATTATTTTAAATTTTGTATTTACTAACCTTTTTACTCCTGTAAATTCTCTCCGAGCATTGGCTCGCTTAATATTCTTTCCTTAGCTCATCTTTTGGATTTAAAATTATGTTTTAATAATAATTATTGATATGGAGGTACGGGAAATTCCCTGGTACTATAACTAAGCACCTACCGTTACGTAATTCAATTAATTACTTCTTTTCAGTTTATTAGTAACAGTAAACTTTATGTTGTATAAATTGACATTAACGACTTCAAGGTGACATAATAATAAAATTAAAAAACAATCAATAACATTGTATTTTAATTTTTATGTTTTACTATGTTTAAATTTCTAAACTTCAATTACTATTTTTTATTTCTATGTTATACTGGTCATGTTTTTATTTTTACTTACCCATAAATAACTAATGTTAATTTACGAAGTGAAAATTGTTATGAGAGAATTTTATAATACTAATTTTTTACACAATAAAACAATATTAAAAAAAAAAAATTAGTAATTTTTTTCCTATAATTTTTTACCACTTTGATCTGAGGTCATTAGTGTCTAGAATAATAGATATGTAGCAGATTTGGCGTTATCCAGGATGCCTTATTGGATATCTGCACTTGCTCTTGGCAAAATAGTTCAAAAGGAATATTCCTCCGGGCAGCATCTAGAAAATTCGCACTTTTTCCAATTTTTTTTTTTTTTTACTTACAGGTTTATCGTGTTCATTCCCAGCATATACTCTGATTCTTTAAGTTCGGTTTCACATGTCGGATTTGACAACAGGGTCTTTCAGTTTGGGAAACGAATGCGCTATTCACTAGACCATTGTAATCCACATTTCTATAGTCGCGTCTATATTTGAATACGTAAGCCGCGAGCGTCACTCGCGAACGCTCTGAAACCGGTTTGTTTCAGTTTAGATATAAAATGCAACGCATACAAAACGTTTGTCGACTTTCAAAGAAAGAAAATTTCCGCTCCAGCTAATGTCGATTTTTGGATAAGCATCAACTGATATAAACCCTTCCCAAATACGAGTGACGGTTCACTCATAACGGGAAATAAAGGAGTTTGTATTTCGAGTTCAAACTGTAACGTATAGGGACAGACGAAAATTTAAATTGCGAACGCGGTTTGCCATACAAATGTTACATTTAAATTTGCAGATTTTACTTGCCTCTATACGCACCCCCCCTCCCCCCTCTAAAAGGATGTTTAGATAATTTTAAACATTATACCGAGTTTTTAAGTTTTAATTTTGCATCATTAATAATTAAATTATAAAAACTCGGTGATTTCTTAGCTTATTTTAGCAGGAAGAATTAATCATTTTTGGTTGTATTTTTAATGTTCTCGATTTCCATAATAACATAAATTATTTATTTTCGTCAGTACATTCTGGTTCCTTACTTTAATAAATAAAATCTATAAGGTAATATACATTTTCTTGAATACATATAAAATATCTAAAATTAGATGTCCCGTTTTGAGAAAATGAAATAAATGGTCACGCAAAATATACCATCATTCTGCTGTATTATTTTCACCTCAACGATAAAAAATAAATTTTTATTACTAGGGTTTTAAAATAATAATAAATAGTTTAAATTAAACAATATAGTTTATAAAGAGAAAATATTAAATAAGGAACTTCCTGGTTAACTAAGTTTAATACAAGTGAGTTAAATAATATTCATATGACTAAATTGGCTTTCCTAATTGCTTAATTTCATTTTTTTTAAACTGACACTGCTCTTATTTTTCCCCGAAAATAAAAATCGTATAAAAAAATTATGAAATGTTAATTTTTTTCATCATTATCCATTTTTTTCATCCTTATGTTTTAGTAACCTAAAATGATTTCTACGCCTTTTTCCCAAAAGTATATTATTTTTTATTTAAAAAAATAAAGTCGGTTAGAATAAAGGAAAAAAAAAATGTAATATTTAATTTAAAATAATCCATGTTTAAAAAACAGCATTTAGTAATAATAGTAATAATAACAATAAAAAAAAACCCGATAAACATTTCAAAATATGTTTTAATTCAAAATACTTAATGTTTTAAATTCCGCTTACGCATTACAGATGGAATATATAAATACATATTAAATTCAAATTTTGAGATTAAATGAAGATTTAAAAACTAATATTTTTTTAATAAAAAAATTAAAACAAACAACGTAAAACGTTAAGTGAATAAATATATACAAAAATAAATTCTCACACACATATAGAAATAATGAATGAAGAAATAAATAAATGTAGAAAAATAAATAAAATAATAGTAAATTTGGCAAATCACAGAATAGGGGTCCTTGGAATTTGGCCACTTTTTTTGTGGAGCCAGCTGGGCGATAAGTTGCCAAATGTGGCAACCCTGAGTTTCTTGTACTGTTTGCAATTCACTTAACTTCCAATCGCAACTCGTTACTTGGCGCACTTTGTCGAAAATATTTTTTGATGACAAATTCCAATGGTCCTTATTCTGCGATTTTACCAAAAATTTATATAATTTAATGAACTAAAGAAGAAATAAAACAATTAACGTAGAAAAATAGATTCCCAATCTATATATAGACAGAGAGAGAGAAACCTGTAATACATAAAAATGAATTCTCATAAGTAATTAATTAAAATATGCATTATTAATCGAAATAATATATTTACACATTTTAACATACATATTAAATATTTAAAAAAATAAGATTTTTTAAGGTCATGAGGAATAATATATATTTTTTATTAAATATTTTTTATAGCTATTTATAAAACACATTATTATTATTATATACAAACCATGTTACTATGAAGAAAATTTATTCATCTCATTGTAAAATCTGGTATTAGAAATATCGTGGGTTATACTATTTACGTTTTCAGATAACAATTTCAGCACACTCTTTTTAAAAGCGAAAAAACACATTTATTTCTCTTGAAATGAAAACCGAGAAATATGAGACCGACATAAAAGTATTAAGAAATAAAAGAGTACATATATATTTATATATAAAGGACGAATTCAGGTAAAACGATTTATCACCATTAAAGCTTCAATTCAGAGTGAAAAAAAAAATAAATAAATAAAAAACTCTTTCCAAAAAGGGTCAATATTCTTACCTCAATCGATTCGCTAACATTGTGCTTCTAGGAAATAATATAATTTTATTTATTTATTTTTTTTGCTCTTCATAGATTTTTATTTTATTATTTATTTTGCAATGAATAGTTCGATGACATGAGTAAATATTACTACCTGCTTTTATCTTATTTTTGTGATTTTGTTTGCAAGAATTTTATAAAAGAATGACATTTTAAATCGCAGCAGACTTTTCACAATTATTTTATACGTATCGTTGAATATATTAGGAAATTTAGATGACTGTAAGAATACCTTGGCGCAGACAGAGGCGCTAGGGTGTCATTTATGTCATCGATTAACAATTTTTTTATATAGGTTAGTGATCTGGAGTTCAGTGAACTCTTTATTATCCTTTTCGTTACAGGTTGATTCTCTTTATAATCAATATTTTCCAAAATGTTAAATATTTATCAAATGAATGCTTTTTGTTAAGTCAAAAAGAAATTTGAAAAGTGATATATTGTAGCTAAATTATTTTAAATATTAAATGTAACTATCTAAGAATTAAAAAGTGGAATGTTTTACGAATGGAAAATTACATGGAAAATGTTTAATTGATCAATTTTACAAACCTGATAAAGCAGATTTGTCCGAAAATTAATTAACAAAAATTGCAATGTTTCAGATGTCACATATGCGAGAATTATGTTCTAAAATTAATTCGACCTAATTGAATAAACAATACAAGTATTTATGGAAAGACGAGCTATAAAAGTCACCAATAATTATTAAACAAATGGTGAAATTTAACAATTTGTACAATTAGTAAGAAAAAAAATGTATTAAAAGAAATATTTATATTTACATATAATTGTCTATTTATATTTACACATTCGTAGGTAGAAAACTCCATGTCGCTGAAGAAGGAGGAAAGTGCCTTCCGGGAGAACTTTTAAGGCCATTTACGTATAGTATGGGGACATCACATTTACTTATCGTATGGGAGAAAACCCGGGAAAATCCCACTCCCACTTTATCAACAGACATATTCAGGAAATTTTTGTTTACTATCTCTAGCTTAACTTTTTAGCTCTATAAGCTCGGATGCATAGTATATTTCATTAGTGACCCGTGTATAGACTTTGTAGAACTGCAGCAACCCATATTTTTATTGGATATCATTGAACATAACGAGTCTTCTTTTTTCTGTTTAATTATTTCTCTACAAAGGAGCATTGCATAAAAGTTAAGTTTAATGCCAGTAACCATCGTTTATTTATTTATTTAAATTGCATGTTTGGCATTCTGCGTTTCAGTTCCAGTGACGTGCTTATGCGCAAAACTCCGACGAACATAAAGACAATGACAGCAATAAGTAAATAGAGCACTGCGGCTTAATGAGATAAAATATAGCTAACTCCTTCAACGTTTATTTTATCCTTGATTCTTCGAGATAATTCTGTGACTGTACGTAAATTTCTACAATGAGAAAGTTACAGTTAAGAAAAGATGCCACTCAATAATTAATATTCAAATATTTCAATCAGGTTTGGTTTGGTTTGTCACTCCAGTTATTATTATTATTTTTTTTTTTGCACACTTCGGGCTAACTAGACCGGGACCTACAGAACGTGAAATCCGAACCCCTAACAAGCATCCATACCACCAGAAGTTTGCGGTACCAAAGGCCAGAAGGCTAGCCAATTGGCCATCAGGCCACCGTCACGCCCACCTCGTGGCAAAGTGAACCACTGGTGAGCATTAGGATTGACGTTCAATCCGATGGGGCTTTGCTGTAGACACTGACACAAAATCTGACACTGATGATTATCCGATGGGTGTTCTCTGGGTTTTCTCCCATACGATATAGTTCCCCCTAAAAGTCCTCCCGGAAACACTGCCTTCTTTCTTTAGCGACACGGAGCCTTCTATCTACGAGCGTTCTATCACAACAGAAGCTGCCCCTTTCCTTCCATGCATGAGTAGATTACTCATGGGAAGTCCGTCCCTCAACTGCAGGACACCGAGGTTTAGACACACACAGGCATATATATATATGCATTGTTTTGCTTCCCATGTTTGCTGTTCAGAGGTCAGGCAATGTGGGCAAAAGAGAGTTTTTAAATTAAAAACAAAATGAAATAAAAAAATTAACAGGCCAAAGAAGCAAGTTGAAGTTGCGAGTTGAAATGCAACTTTTAGAAAACGTAAATACTAAGGAGACACTTAGACAAGCTTAGATTTCATCAATGAGCATAATAAATTACAGAATCGTAAAATTTTATCCGAAATAATAGCGGACACTTTTTTTTTTAGAACACACACTTTAATGGATGTAGAGATCCAGGAACGGAGATAATTTTTAAATAGTTATATTTAATATAATCTTAACGCATTTGCCATGGTTTCAATAGAGCAAAATTCCCTCGACAGTGTTAAAAAATCAACGATATATACAACATAAGACATCTACCATCAATAAGCAAAGAATGTTACAGCCTAATATTTTTCTTTTATTCCTTTTCGGGTTTTTATTTTTTTTTTAACCATAGAATTAACCATTTAGTAACTAAAATAAGATATAAAATAAAAATAGCAAATGTAAATTGGTATTTAATTCTTTAATTTCATAATTTTTACCCATTTTTAAATAAAATAACTGCATACAAATCGCAATGTTTTAACGAAATTTACTATTTTATATTGGGATTCTTTTAAATCAGGACTGAGTTGTCTTGTGTTGCGGATAGCACAGACTTGTTCTCGCATTTCGAAAAATAAATTTATATGTAAGCACAAGTTTCATGTAAAATAATTATCGAACCAATCACAATTGTAATTTATTTCTTATTGCTATCTTGAAATTATTGCTCCTGAACTATGGAAAAAGAAAGATTTTAGCTTACCCAGATAATATTTTCTTTACTTATACATGTGTCGCTTTTATTTCAAAATAAATCTAAGTAAAATTCGCATGAAAAAAAAAAAAAAAAAAAAAAAAACTATGAAAAATTAAAAAAAAAAAAAAAAAGGTTCTTAGATTAACGCATAAAGACAAACCAAACAAGATAAAAAAAAATTACATATTATTACAATTACATATTAAGTTTCAAAGATAACATCTTATAAAACATGAACTCAAAAAATATGGTAATTATTTGTTACTTTACTTAACACCTCATTTTTTTTTTTCACACTGCGCCTTCTCACTCTACCAGTTAAAAAGATAAGGGTGAGAAAATATTTAAAAAAAACAACTCCTTCAATTATAGAATTACAAAGTTTAAAATAGAAAATGCTTGCAATAACCTTTCTACATTTGTGAGAAAAGATTTAGAAAATTCTGCAACATAACAAGTTATATTTTTCATAATTAACAATTAAAATATCTTCCATGAATTTTTATAAAAGACAGAATTTTGTTTCCTTCCTACTTTGTAACGTAAATTCGTTTGTATTCTGCATAATTAATATTCATTTCAATACTTAAAAATTTGCCATATTAAAGGATTCCATCCACAACATTCATTTTACTTATATCATCGACATTATTTGGTTGCAATTCTGTGCAGTAAATTATTTTCGAAAAGGACGGAAATTCTTGACAAAACATTTCATAATGGTGAAAGAATAGTTACTGACATCTCTCACATTTTCAACTTATACATAAGATAGTACATCATTTTTTAAAGGCATTTTCTTATACAAAATTACAATAATTTAAAACTCATAGAAATGTAGTGCATTTTGATAATTTTTTAAAAATTACGAAAAATTCATAACAGTTGTTACGTATGCATGTAGTTAAATCATAGCAAGAATTTAAACGAAAAGCAGCTTTTTAATTGTTTTTGACATCAAATTTAAAAGATTCAAATGATGAGCTAAATGACTCAATGGACGAAGGCAAATTTATTTAATGCTGAGACCAAAAGTCCAATTTTATTACCAGTTTTTAAAAATCCTATTTGCAAGCTCACACCATTACAAATGTAAGCAAAATCATATTAATCATTTAATGAATATTGATTAAATATTTTTTTTCCATTTGACTATATATATATATATATATAAATTAAAAAAAAACACCGAAGAACATCTTTATTGCTGTTAAATGTGGATTTTCTCCTCCTTTCAAATACATATGTTCTTATTCAAGATTAAAACAGGCACTGTAGAATCAATGAACCACTCAAATTTTCCCAAAATCTCAAAAATAAATTTAATTTCCAATCTCATACATTTAACTGCTTACTTCCAACTTCATTTATTAAAAAAATTTAAAAATATTAAGAGAATTATGCTTTTGGTCAAAAATATTCATTAAATATTTTAACTATATTAAAGGAGGCAAAACTGAAAAAATAAAAAGAGGATTTAATCTCATGGTTAAATAAGTACATTCTGCTTTTATTGGCTGCACACTACACTACTATTTACCATAGCTTTCCTTACCTTATAAAAGTGTTTAGACTTTTCAATTTCCATTTTCATGGGAATGGATGTTAATGTGCAGTTGTTTGATTTTCAATTAGCACCCTAATAATGACAATGTATTATATGCTTGAATAAAATGGACGAAGAATATATTTTCTTACAAGACTTTGATTTTTTTTCCCCAGTAGTGCCAATAGTAAAATAGACAACTAAATGTTCCCCCATATAATTTGGGCACATGATTTCTCATTTCTAATATCCAAATATTAGAATTAATAAGAAAGTTTAAAGCTGTAAATAGCAACCAAATCTTGAGCATGAAAAATCCAATAAAGATTAATTTAAAAAAACTGTTATAATTTTAATAGTTTGAAAAATTTCTTCACAATTTATTCCTAAGTTATTTAATTAAAGCTGCACATTTCAATGCACAGAGAGAAAAAAAAAATAAATAAATGCAGATGTTTACCCAAACACTATATTCAGAACAATTAGCATGAAATTAGCAAAGGAATTCAATAACAAAGTTTTTGTATTTATTTTAACACAAGAAAAACAAAAATTCATCTGAAAATCTGTGTTACACTTGTATTTACACATTCTTCAAATAATATACATCTGAATGAATAAAATTAATTCTATAGGAAGAGTAAGTTAATTTATGCTTTAATATTGCTTAGGTTTTAGAGTTTGTTTATTAATAATATTTAAATCTTAGAGCATCTTATATTTTTACTAACAATTTTTAATCCTCATATTTAATGTGTAATTTTCTATAAAACAGGTGAAATAAAATAAATATGATATTGTTTATCCAATTAAAATAAAATAGAGGATTCTTTTTAGGATAAATTTTCTTACCCTATACTATGTAAAATAAAGATTTTTAATTAAAAATTATACCAATTAATGAAATAGAATGCTATTATAAACATAAAATATTTTTACTAAATAAGAACAATTTTATTATTTCAGAATTTTTCTTTTACGAACTGAGACAAAAAAAAAAAATAAATAATAAATTGTGAATGTCTTTCTGATAACAGTTAATTTTAAAATCCCCATGAAAAGTTATTAAATAATTCAAAGAGACAAATAACACATACGAGCATTTATTTTATACAGAATCAATCACTTTTTAACAAATATAGAAAACCAACATATCACACTCTTGTAGATAATTAATTATAATTTTGAAATGCTAGAAAAAAAGTTTAAAATAAGACTGGAAGATAAAAAAAATACATTTTTATAATGAAATAGTTATCATCAGTCTTATTTCAAGCATTTTAATACAAAGTGAAAAATAAAAGTTTTGTAAAACTACAGAATACACATAAAAATAGAAAACAAAGTTGACATTATAAAACAGCCATAAACGTTAAAAAAAGAATCTCCTTTAAATAAAAGGTGAACCAAAGAAAATGAAAAGATAATATGGAGGGGAAAAAAAAAAAAAAAAAAAAAAACACAGGACAAATTTTCTTACTGAATAATTAATGATCTTTCATTTTCTAAAGGAAATTATTTTACACTTACTCCAAAGGTTACTTTTCAACAAAATTTTTTTGACTATTACAATAAAAGCCCAACCATTTTAAAATGCCCTTAATATTGATAGATGCATGAAATAAAAAAAATGCACTTTTTAATGCAAATGTGTAATAATGAATAAAAACTTTTTACTGTTCAATTTAATCGATCAGAATTAAAAAAAACAAAAAAAACACAGAATGTCAATAATACTTTAAACAATTCTTGAGCTATTACCTACACCCACAAGCAAGTTACAATTAAATTAAGACTATTTTTTATGCACTGAAATATGCAAAATAATAAAAATAATAAATCTTAGGAATCTTTTAAAACAAATTCTGATAAATTTTTTTATTTAATTATTTAAAGTTCATTTGCAATTTTTTTAACATAATAAAATTAATTCTAAAATTAATTCTAACATATTTAACTATATACATTAGAACTAAATACTAATAATTCTTAATGGAAAGATGCATTATATTGCATAGATGATTTAAATAAAAATTTGAACACAGGTATAGATTTTTACAAAATTTTTAACTAAACAGATGAATAATAGTATATAATAATTTTTTAAATGCAATAGCTTTTGAATATACCCAATAGCAAGAATTAGATGGTTAATAAAAGTTTACAAAATTATACATAATGAATTTAACACAGTGATAATAATAACAACATAAGCAAGAAAATGTAAAGAAAATGCTAATTTAAAATATTTTTATAAATGATAGTATTGAAGTGCATATACAGAATATTTAACAAACAAAAAATAATATAAATAAAACAATAAATAGTAATAACTAAACTTCACAACAATAACCGAAAAATGCATCTGAAAGTAAGAAAGTACCAGATCTTCAATTCAGTATCGAAAATAAAAAAAATATGTTTTAATTCAATTGAAAAAAAATTCCATAGAAATACTGGTTTTTTTTTTCTGTTATCCTGTAAAGCATTAAAAACATTTTTTTAAAGGATTATAATAAAATACAAAGAAAATTTAATTATTTTCATATTTCTTAAATCTATAATTTTTGAAATACAAAACATTAAAATCTTTTACGGATTAAAATTTATTCACACTTTTTTAAAATTTACATACAAAACAATTACATAACTGAAATTGGAAATTTAATTTTAACATTCAAAATAGACTTCAAAATATAATTTTAATGACTTTTTATAATTGACAAAAAATTATTTGTTTCTTTTATACTCAATGGTTCATTTAAATTATGGAAAATAATAATTTATTAAAAAATTCCTTTAGAACAAAGATTATATCTATTGTGCCTTATGAACAAAAGAAGGGGGAAAATATTAATCTTTACAATATATATTTGAATATTTAAATAATTTTAAAAATGTTTTCAGAAACTATTTTTCAATTTTATTTTTTAACAATCATTTCTTAAATATTTTGATCAAATTTATAAAAATTAGTTGTTTATAATGAATGCTGAAAATTATATTTGTTTTTAAGAATGTTAATTAATATAATGAAAGTGTCACAAATGCAGACTAAAACAGAAAAATTTATATCAAAATTTATTAATCTATAACACTCATATTAATCAATATGCTAATTTCTACTACTGTATATAAATTAATACCATCATTATTAATATAGTTTACATCTTACACGTGTTTCATTTTGTAAATAGATACGAATACTATTTTTTCCCCCCTTCTTTTTCAAGAGTTAGTTTTTATGAAAACTTGTTTAATAGTTTTAGATTATTACCCAATCACAATTGTTTTAAGGCCAATTGAGTTGGACTCTCAGATTATCCTGTCTATTAATTGGTCAAATTATGACAGCAAATGCCCTGTAAACATTTGGATAAATGTTTTGCACACATAATGGCTAATAACTAGTACTATATTTTCCAGTTCTATTTGTGAAGATTAAAACAGGGTAACTATAATAAAAGTTAATATCTTTTAACCAAGTTGTCACTATAACTTTGCATTTTAACATTTTATATACGTCCCAGAAGTAATTTCATAAATTTCTTTTAGTGCTTCAAAATTATTCAATTTATTTTTACTCTCCAGTAATTATTGACTTTTTTTCTAAATGCCATAAATATTTACATTTTAATCAAATATTAATGATAAATATAACTTTAGTTATTAATATGTTATAAAGACAATAAGCTATATACATAAAAGGAAAACAAAATAACCTTAATAAAATAGACCATAAAATTTTTTGCGTGGCAATTAACATTCATTCAGGATATAATTTTTTCCCAATATAATAATAATAAAAACACAGCTTGATAACATTTGGGTACAGATTCATTAATATATTACTTTAAATATACATTAAAAATTCTTAACTTTTGGATACGTTGTGTGCAATGAAATGTGCCTATTATTTGAATAAAATTTCATAAAATTCAATAATAATAAATATTAGATATTAAACAAAATTTCCTTTGATATTAACAACAATTGTAAGGATAATTAAACTGCTGGTGGTCTTAAAGTTGCTTCTTCATGAAGGCCATAGTGCACAAAAAACAAAAATTATATGAAAAGTACAACATGCTTGAATATGCAAACAGTATTTTATTGCACGCCTGCAAAGCAGGTGGGAATAATATTCCGGTGTTTTATTTACAAAATATGTTAATGGAAAATATTCAAATGTTAAATGAAAAAATGATTAGGAATAGCATCAGATTAATAATTATTATTTAAATAATACTTTAAGAAAATAATAAATTTTTAAAAACAAAAGAATCTCAATTGAATATATACATATGATATCAATGCACATATTCAAAACAGTAATTGAAATATTAAGAAAATAAACAGAAGATAAAATAATTTACCATATCAAACACATAGATCTTTAAGACATTCTTGTAGCTTTTTACGAGCTAATTGTACTTTTTCTTCCTGTTTTTTAATGTCCTCTTCGGTTACAACAAGAGCCTTGTAAAAGAAGAATATAATTTTACTATTGACATATTAAAAATAAATAAAATAATATAATTTCTAAAATAGCAATAAACAATTTTAATTGACTCAATATTTTCATTTCTCATTTTATAAAATTATTTAAGTCTACATCAGTTATTGACATTATCAATCAATAATTAAATTGCAAGTTTAATTGTTCATTCTTTAAAACAGGGTTTCTTAAAGTTTAATTTGTGATTCTATATGAGATAGCGTAATTAAATTTGAAGTCGTAGAAAAGTTAAACTATTTGCATAATCTGTTTGCTGTTGACAGCAAAAATTCAAATCACAACTAAAGTAATGAAAAGCATGCAATGTACAGTTAGCCTTAAAAAGAAAAGGGACATTCTTAACTTTTGCAATTATCATTAGATCTTCACATAATAAGTAGAATCATAGGAAATAGCTCGAAGGCAACTAACTTATGTTGCAATTCAATTGATTAATTAACCACCAATTTGAAATTTTTCCGTTACAGGAACTAAGATTTTTAGTACAGTCGAATTCAGTATGGGAAATATAGTATACCCACCAATTTTTATACATAAAAAAAAAAAAAATTTCTTATGACTTAAAATTACAGAAAATGGCCCACATCAATATTGCAATCTTTTTATTCAATAACTGATTACTAACAGAAAAATTGAACTTGATTTCTTTGAGAAACTTTTGTAAATATGAAAATACTTCAAATTGCTTATTTAAATAATAATAATTATATATCTTAATTACCTTACCACAATTAAGCCATTTAAAAACAATAAAATCATTAACGACACTTGCTATAAGCGATTAATGGTTAAAATGTTTTTGAGACTACTCTATAAAATTAATTTTTTTAAAAACAATTTTAAAATTTTTAAGTAAATGGCATCAAATAGATAACAATGGAGATTGCTATTTTTCTTTTTATTTCATCAAATTAATTATTGAGGTTTAATTCAAAGCAGCTCTATTAATTTTTTTTTTAATTTATATAATACAATCAATAAGTGGTTGTCAGGAGCAAAAAAAAAAATGAAGTTATTTTTTTGCATGACTGCAATTTAATAAAAACCTGTTTCAAATAAACAGATATAAGAATTTTGTACAATCAATTTTAAAATTTTGAAAAAGGAATTAAATAGAAGATTAATTATTTAACATTTTTACTTTTTAATAATACATTTTCAATTAAAAGTAATTTAAATACTAAAATTGTGTTAAGTGAAATTATTAAATACACTTAAATCAGATAAAAATGAAAGAATTTGACAATATTTCAAAATATCATAATTATTAATTAGGGACATTTCTAAAAATTTATCATTTAACAATATTTCAAAGTGATTCACTAATTATTTTGATAATTAATCAGTAGTTTAATTAATTTCCCATACAGATCTTACAAATATTATATTAGATTTTATAAATAAACTTCTTTTTTAAGATGTAATTATTATTATTTTATTTATTTTTATAGTACAATTTGTTCTTATAAACTATACAGTTATGATGTTCGTAGTTTCATTTAATATTTTTTATTGTTTTATATTTTAGTTTCAATCTAAATATTTATTTATTTAATGTTTAATTAATATTTGTGTCATATGGTCTTTAACCCATTTCTGATTTTACTTATTTTTGTATGATGTTTTTTAATTGGAAAATAAACATTTTTTTTTTTATATATATATTTTAGATTCCATGTAGGATGAGATAAACAAAGCCAGTTATAAAATAGATATTAAAATGAGATATCTATTGAAACCTTTCTGTAATTGAATTTTGAAATGTTTTCTCAACAAAGTATGATAAAATCTTATTTTCATAATTATTTTAATGTAACCTGCATAACTCAGGCCATGTCTGCAAGTAGACATTAAATTTCAATACATTTTAAATATAGAAGGGAAGAATTTTTATAAAATTAATATTGAGTAATTAAATTCTTTACATTTAAAATAAAAAACATTTTTATTGTAAAAAATAAAATTATATTTTTAATATTCTGTCAAAATGTAAAATTTTATTTAATGACAAAATAAGCTTTGAATGCTATTGTTGAAAAGTTTCTGATGTAGTGCTTTGATAAAGCTTCCATTGCATGTCTGAAAGCATCAAATATTCTTGATTGGGACCAATATGATAAATCTGCAAAGCAGCAAGATTCTATATTTGATTTATCTTGTTCCTTAACTCTTTATCTTAAAAAACGAGATCCTCCGAGTTCTAGTACTACTTGTCCTAATTTGTGATGATATCAGATATCAAAATTTGTTCACTAAACTGATATTTTAATTATAAACTGATCAATAAGTTTCATAGCCAATGAACAAAGCTGAAAGCTCTATTGAAAACTCTGCATCAACATTTACTGGAAATCTTTTCAATAACAATCAAAGTTCTAAAATATTCTTGACTTCTTTCCATTTATTTTTCTTGCAAACAATATCCACTTATACAAATTGAATTCACTAAGATGTTTTTTTGGGGACGTATAACTTCTAAATCATAATAATAATAATAAAAAAATCAAATTTTTTTTTCATTGAATGATAGATATTTTAATTATATGAACAGTAACTAAATAGGAACTCACATTATCTTTTTGAACATTAAAAGCTTTCAACTAAAACATTTTGAAAAATAAAATAATTTATTTTAAAATTTTATCGAAATGTGTTCATTAATTTGAATTAAAGTTATGATATCCATTTTAGATATTTTACATAATAATATATAACTATCACATAGACAAGTGATAAATTTGCATGTGAAATTTAAACATAAAAGAACACATACACTCAAGAGCCAAAACACTATGGCCACCCCTACATTTTGCAATGAACTCGCCTGGATGATGTGGAAGGCACGTGATCAGGTGGAAGTGGTATTTAACTGGTATTAAGTGGTGGTATTAATACATGCCAAGGCGGGTTGAAGCTGTGTTGCGTGTCAAAGGTGGACCAACTCGTTATTGACAGGTGGTCATAATGTTTTGGCTCTTGAGTGTATATTTAGGACAAAAATTACATAAAAACAAACGCACACAAAATAATCTTAAAGAGCATGGACAAGGAATGTTTTAGAAACACAGTCAATGACAGTGATTGCAAATATCCTCATGCCATAACTGCTATTTAGATACAAGGAGATTTAATGGTAATTGTGGTAATATGCATACACATCTCACATTGATAGTAATTTTATTTGGGAAATTTATAAATCTTCTCTACAACAAGTTTTTACAACATGCAAATTTGCAACAGTTTGTTTCCTCAAGTCTTCCAGAAAGGCAATATACTTTGATTAATATCCATGGATGGGCTACTTGTGTATCCATAAGTAGGATAAAATGGGCACTGATGTGAAAAAAAAAATATTAAAAAAATATGTAGCTGCCATTGTGTAAAATTGTATATGTTGATTTAAAAAAAAATGTTTTGGAATTGTAGTTTGAAATAATCCATCGTTTTTTTTCAAGTACAACTTAAGAAATAATATAATTTATGTTTATAATAGTTGGAAATACCAGAACTTATCTAAATATGTACGTAATAAGCTGAAATAAAAAAGCATATTATTGGAACAACATGAAAATATTGTGACTTTTACATAAAAAAATTATAATATGCATATTATAAAAAACTAAACTTACAGCAATGTCAAACATGCGAACAGTTTTAAAGATCATTTTAATATATATAAAAAAAAAAAAAAAAAAAAAAAAAAAACATATTTTCTAACACAAATACATTTAAATAATCAATTAAAATGAATTAATTTTCTTGACAAATTTTTTTTTCAATTCTCTTTAACATGTTACATATTTTTTTCCCTTTTAAATTCTTAATGAAAGCTAAAATTTATTTTGGTAGTATTTTTAGTACAAATTCTTTTGCAAGCAGTTTTAATTATTATCACTTTATTCTTATTTCAATATGCCATATTAGAAAAATATTCCTACTAGGCCCACAAACACACATACTGAAGCATATATTATTTTACTTAAAAAATTAATAGTTAAAGAATACATTATCATAGTAGCTACATAAATAGATCACATTCATGAAAATAACTAAAATCAGTGATATAATGACACATTCTATTTGTCTTTAGTATAGAAACAGCAAAAAATAATTGATAACTTATCATTCCTTGTGTACAAAAGAATTCTTACCTCATTAATTTATTGTATTTACATAAAATAAAATATTCATATAAATTTTTTTTTTTTCATGAAGATTGAATTTTTTTCACAGTTATGTCTACTAATGGACTACTAAAAAATAAAAGAACACTTTCTTTATTTTTAATTTCAACAGTTTTCCCATTACTCCACCATGAATTGTATTTACATAAAATAAAATATTCATATAAATTTTTTTTCCTAAAGATTGAATTTTATTTACAGTTATGTCCTACTCATGGATTATTAAAAAGTAAAATAACACTTTCTTTTTCTTTATTCTCTTCCTTTATTACAGTTTTCCTTTTCTCCACCATGAATTAATAACTATTAAACTTGGTTGCATTTCAATATATTAAACAGCTTACATTCTTTTGTAAACAGGCTTGATTTCAAGATTTAAAAAAAAGGGGAAATAACATTTTACATACACTTATTCATATTTGTATTTTATAATTAGTATTTAATATCTTTTTGATTTATATTACATAGTAAATAATTCTTAAAAATTTGAGTGTACAAAGATTAATAATAGTTTACTTTTCTTTGGAAATATCCTTGGTTTAAATAATACGTTTTTATGTTTCCATATTTTTCCTTTATATATTCAAATTTTTCTTTTATACAACAAAATAAATTTAATATTTGTGTGTTGTTCCTTTAAGCAATATTTTAATATAACTGATCATTTAGAAATAAGTACCAACAATTTTATTTTACTAATAATAATATAAAAATCTTCATGTTTTACATGGATATTTCACTTTAATTAAAATGTATTTTCTTCATAATTTAGAAAAAACATTGATTTTTTTCACGATCAATAAAAAGCAACTTACAGAGGAAATGAAATCAATCAATTACTGATTTTATGCATCACATTTGATCAGTTTAAAGAAATTGGTTGGGGGGTCTGATGAAAGAAAGGGCAATTCCTTCAAGACTTTTACAAATATATATTTTTTTATTTCAAATTTTTTCAGGCAAATTTTAAAATGTTAAATTTGTTTTTGTATTAAAATTACCATCACTATTAAAAAATCATCATCAGCAATTTCAACAGATATTTCTACATCTTTTATAATTTCAAATGATGAAATTTTGTGTTTAATGTGTTATATTAAGCTGATTTCCTAGAAAATTTGCTGAATTTCTTTACTTTTTGCTGATATTTTTGTAATAAATTTAACAAAATAAAAGACACATAACTTCAATGAAGCATGGTTACACCATATTGTATCTGCTAGCATTGCGTAATTTCATATTTGAAAAATAAAATCACCACAATTCTACATTGTCTTTTGTATGTGTACAAGCAAAAGCTTTTAAAATATTTGTACAAAATTAATCTGCTGCATCAAATTTTAGTTACAATCTGCTAATTTTGTTTAATGTACATAAATGGAAAATGTTTCAAACGTCACAATTCTTTAATTACATGTCCTTCATTTATTTTGTCAAGCTACATAATTAAATAAACTATTAATAGTTTCGATTTTTCCTCACAAAGAATAATTAATATCAAGCAAAATAATTTATAATTAAAAAAAAATCTGTTTTACTTATTTTTCAACAGAAATTAACCCAAAAATGGCAATAAAAATTATAATAGTTTTTAAAGTAAGAATCCTATTGATACATCATTAATTATTCAGAATTTTAAAATAATGAAAAAAAGAAAAGGGACACATAATTTAAGAAATGTAATTTATAAAACATTGACATTTATACAGAAAATTACTAAAAATTAAAAGTGTAACTGAATTTTGAGAGGCAATTTATTAAGACCATATAAATATTCTATTTTTTTATAATTAGCTTACAACTTAAAGTGATTTTTGCCTATTGTTCCATTTCCACAATTAAATTAAATCTTGAAAATAATTGTTTAATTTATTTTTGTTGTGTTGATTAATTTTATGAATGGATATTGCCCAAAATTGTTTTTTAAAAAAAATTGCTTTTCAAAAATGGTTAAAAACTTAGATAATGTCAAAATTTTCATGCATGGATTTTAAAGCAATTTCATTCATATAAATATATGAAGAAATATTTTAAGGCAATAACATAGCTTCATGCAATTAAAATTTTACCAAATATTTCAATTAATAAAATAAAATAAAATTATTAAAAAAATATAAAATATATAAATGAAAGCATTAACTACATATTTACCTGAACAAGAGGTTGCTCTGGATTGATAAAAACACTGGGATTTTTATCCATTGCAACACGTGAGTTTGTTTGTCCAACAATAGGCTGACCACTAACATGTAAAGAAGTGGCAATACTTCTCAGTAAAGTCTCTTCACTTAAGTCAGGACCAATACCTAGATCAAAATGTTACAAATAAAAATTCCTATTACTAAGAGTTTTTATAAACTCTTCAAATAAAAAAATTAAGTTTTTAATTTTTAAAACAAAGAAACTTACTGCTGAGAGGTTAAATATTTTATAACTTTAGGTTTCAACATGTACAAAATTTTTGAAACACTGAATCAGTATTATTTTAAATATCCCAATAAAAAATAATTTAACTTTGTATAAATTATATAAAAGCAATCATTTAATTAAATATATATAACAAATTAGATAAATATATCTAGCATTTCAGATGGCAGAAATGAAATGAACTATTAATTTTAATGAATTTGCTAATGAAATAAAAGGAGACAGATAATAACTATTGGGGTGTTGGTATAAGATCATTTTAAAATGTTAGATACTTGTGCTTAAAGTTAAAATATAAATAAAATAATTAAAAAAAAATATTTACCTTTCATATTTCTTGGAAGTTCAAAATTGATAAATGCTTCTTCATCCATGTCAGATGCTCTAAGTCCTTGCAATCTTTTCTCCCAAAAAAGCTATAAATTTAATTTCAATGAATAAAGTACAGAACAGGAATTTTTAAGCAGTTGCTAACAAATTTTTTAAAAAAGTTACTAATTAGAATGTTTTGGGAGATGTCCATTTTGCAATTTTACTACTAAAATTGAAAACCCTATTATATAAGTACATTACTGATATAATAAAAACTATCATATAAGACAGATCCAAATATGCAGTAGCTGTATGAATGTCTATAAAAAAAAAAAATGTCAACAGCAGATCTAAACTTTTAAAATCAAAAAATTTCAATTTCCAGGCTATACTTTCTTTTCTTTTTTCACCGCTTTTTACAACTTTCCTTTTATAATGCTTGAATTAGCCAACTGCACATGGAGTAATGAGAAAATATTACTCACAATTAGGCACTTACGTATTAACGGTATCTTGGCGACAGTTGCGCCAATAAAGAGCATACGTGCCAACCGCAGCTACAGATTTCGCCGTTTTTAAGTGGTGCTAATCTATTCTATTGGTTTGGTAACCTTAGTAGCTGTTAGATTGGCGACACTTAAAAACCGCCAAGGTACCATTAATACGCAAGTACCCAAAAAAATAAAAGCGCATCAAGGCATCAAAAGGAAATAAGAGATGTGCTAGTAAACTTTTTCTAATCTTTGTGAGTAATAATTAAGTATTAATAAAAGGAATGTGCATTATAATAAGGGCTATAAATTTTATTTTTAATTATTTCTATTTATTTATGATAAAGCTATATAAATTTTTATCTATAATAAGCCAATAAGCCATCTAAAGCCATATTTAATCAATTTCCATAATATATTGTAAGTACAGCTATTAGTAGAAAATTACAGCATATACATATTTAAACAAAAATTATATTTACCTGCTTAGGTTTGTCCTGAGGCCCATGTTTAAAATCTGTTCTCACTTTTCCATCAGTAGATTTTACTACAGTTACTGGTTGCTTGAAAATTGATGCAGTTTGTCTTATAGGTGGGACTAATGAGGCATCATTACGAATACCACGATTGTAATCAAACTGTGTTCCTCTTTGGCGTTTACTTTTTCTCAGTAGCAGGGAATTTATTTTTCCAGTTCTATAATCAAATGTACTGAGGTCAACTGCATCTCCCAAGAAACGGGCTAGTTGTGGTTTACTGCGGAAACGTTTACCTGCGGGACTAAATTACAACATATTTGTATAAAAAATAAGCAAAATATGTTATAAATGCATGACAAAAGAATCGAGTTGTAGATAATTCAAAATATTTTATTTTTGAGTTAATTTAAAATAGATTATTTTTTTGTAGCTCTGCAATTTTGGGACATATTTGTGGGTTAAGTAAACCCGCAAATATGACTAAAAATTGCATAATAATTGCAAAAATATTCTTCTGTATACTCCAGAAAAATAGACAATTGCTAAAATGGAGCAGGATACATTCTGATTAAATTGTTTTAAATAGTTTACTACTGGTAATAATAATATTCATAATCATATTGCAATTATAAGAAGTAAATAAGTAATTTTAGATCTCAACATGGAAATGCTTGTTAAATTCATCTTAAAGTTTCAATAACCACTAAAGTTGCTATTATAATTGGAAACATCACACTAAGATATTAATTATAAGACTAAAGTTGAAGTACAGAAAAACAATTTATGTATGTTAGATATTGATCTTTTATAAGGAAATTGCATTCCAGTGTTGTAAGAACAGATGTAAATATCTTTAACATTTTCACAATATTGTATAAAAGTTTTATGAATTTAGCAGATAATATTAAGTAAATAGGGTAAGTTAATATTTTAAGCTTAAAATTCTTTACTGCTTATAATTTTGAATCCAAAAGATAAATTAGCTAATTAATAGTTCCAGAAAAAAATTTATGATTCACATGAATAAGTTAGAAATAATAATAATTTCTTTTTAATCTAATTAGATAAAAAAGAATAATTTACAAATGATGGTATAACTTTCTAAGGCGTTCTTTTAAGAATTTCTAAAAATGATCAATACTTGTTCTAGATAGAATTAAGTATACTGCATATTTTCGAATATCATCTATGCATTAAAATAATCCAGAAGCGTTTTTAGCGGCTATTGAAAAGCCAACTATTCAATTTACCTGTAGTAAAACACATCAATTTTACCGGACGATAGGCCATTTTTTCGAATTATTTCTTCACGTTTCCAACCTTTTGGAAGAGCAGGGCAATCAGTTGTCGCCATTTTTTATTTAAAAAGAATATTAGATTTATTTATTGTTAAAATGACATTTATAGAAATATATACAGATTTTACAAACTAAGTGAATGTTTTGTTTATATAATTTGTATGAGTGCCTTTAGTTCGAGATTATGTAATCGATATAACAAGCAAAATACAACTAAGTATTTGATATTTTTTAAACTTTGAAAACTACATTTAAACACCATAATATAATATGGAAATTTTATAAAATGATCAAATATAATTCTAGATTAAAAATTTGTTTTCTGTATAAAAATTTTACTTAAAAATTAGTTGAGAAGTGTATGACGTCATAGAATGCTGAATTTTCATTGGATATCGTTTGAATCGATGCATCAGTTCAATCAAAACATTATGTTTTTATTTATGTGTGTGTTTATCTGATTTTTGTTGGTGGGGGGAAACAGATGGGAACATATATTTTTTTAAGGCAGTTAGTGATGTAATTTTCCTTGCAGAAAGAATTCATATTTCAAGGGTTTTAAAGTTCCTATTTATCGAAAAGCTAAGATAAACGGTATGTAAATAATTGTACTCCCACCTATGTTGTATGCGTAAGCACAATATGGTATTAAAATCGGTTCATTTGACACTGTTATCTCACTTTTAAATAAATTTTTCAAATAATTTTTTTGGAGAGCAGTTATGTCTGAACTATTAAATTATTTTAAATTTAATTTTTATATATTATTAAAAATATTTTTGTAAAAACTTAAGCAAAACACTGAATAAGTGAAATATGAAATTCTGCCCTACAAAAATGTAAAATATAATTATACAAAGCGGAATCCATTTAAATTTCTAACTCTTTTTTACAAGCTATGTAACAATGATTAATACCTAATTTTTATTGACAATATATAATATTTTGAAAGAATAAAAAAAATTAAATAAAGTCTAATGTAATTTTTTATATTAAATTCTTTAAAAAATGCCATTATAAAATATGAATTTCTTTAAATAAAAATTGTTTTGTAGTTTGAGTTATATGATAAAAAAAGTCTAGTAGGAAGCAGTTAATAATGCAGAAAGTTAACTTTTGCGATTATTATAAACATTTATGTATATATTCTGTTTATAATATTTGATTAGTTGTGTAAAATTTATGCTTTGATAATCTATTAATAGATGGCAGCACAAGCAATATGTTGTTTATGAATTCGGAAATGAATGCTGGCGGTTTTTTAAATTTGAATTAGTCTTTTATAAAATAATGAATTTATTTTTTGAACTTGCAACAAACTTGCTTTTTATAAAATTATTTTCAAATAACACTTTAATAAAATTGATTTATAACATAGTTACTATAAATAAGAATGCAAGGAATTTTTAATTATAGTTTAATAAAATTACATTTCTGACCAACTATTAAACACGCCTTCTTTTAATAAATAATTCTTTAATCGAATAATTTAAGTCAACAAATAATTTAAATTTGAAATTAAAAATGTTCTACAAATCATATTATATCCTAAGATACACATCAAGCAAGATCATGCAACGAATTTGTTTCTGATGTAATAAATAATTCTACACATACAAAGCCTAAGTAAACTGAAACATCTGAAATCTTTGTTGTGACATGTTTTGCAGAAAAATTAAATAGTATCATGAACAGATGGTTGTAAAACAAACATACAGAACACCTGTGACATGATGAAAGCAAAGCTATTTTACTAAATTATGAGTTACCAAGAGAGTAAGTTAAATGCAATTATGATAGTCTATAAAATGTTTCCTGGTAAATGCGAGCTTATAATACTGGAAAGAAATTTTTATATTATAAACGAGGTTGGATTTATAGATTGTAATTTAAAGCTGTTTTAATCGTTTATTACGAATTAAAGTATTTTTGAAACACTGCAGATTTTTAGGTGTACTTGAACCATATTTTGAATATGTATTTTTATGTTAACTGAAAAAAGAAAGGTTTTTTTTTTTTTAATGAATAAAAACGCTTATTCAGAAAAATAACCAGATCTGAGATTAACAGAAAAAATACCAACATTATAATTTAAACTAGAATTGGTCATCGAATAATTAATAGAATTAAAAATGTAAATGTAATTAATAGATTAGTAAATATGAAATGAGATGCTATCAGCTTTACAGAAAATTAGTGTAATAGTTATCACTGAATAAAGTAACTGAAAATTTTAAGGATGGCATAATTCAATTTGGTGGATTTTTTGATACAACTAAATAGAGAGAATGCATTCATTTTGTACTGGCAAATCATATATGCATTGAACATATATATTTATTTAGAATATAAACTATTTTGATTACAATTATTTAAATTAGTATATAAATAAATAATTAAATCCAAATGTAAAGATTTATGAGGGTCTTTTTTTACATTGAATTGCTTAAGAATCCAATGGGTTGTTTAGACGTCTCTGAAGTAATTGGTTGGAAATTGAATTTATTCCAGAATAATTTTTCCACTTATTCTTCCTAATTTCTGAAGACTTTAAAAATTATCTTTCCTTTCAAAGGAAATTCTATTCAATCTCTTCTGACAAATTATAATACAAATCAGTTAGTGCTATTTAGGGCTACGACTAAAATGTTTTTTGTTTTGTTTTAAATAAGAAATTATATTTTTAAGTGCTGGCTTTGATTCTGATTATATATTAAAATAAGTAATATGTACTTGTTTTAGCAATATCTAAACCAAAAGTTTAAAAATAATAAATACATTTTTGTAAACTCACCAAGATAACTATGTGCCAAACATTTATGCACAATTTTGATAGGATTTTTTATTTTTCATTGAAGCATTTCACGTTAAAATGATAAAATGGGAAAATGTTGTTGCAAATGTTAATTTAAGAAATAATAGTTTGGCAAATAAATATTTATTTAAAGTGCCAAAATTTTAATGTATTTACTAAATTTACAACTGGAAAATTGAAATGTATTATTAAGATTCAAGTTTTTATATAAATCTTAGGCTGTGTTAATTAAAAAAAAAATATTAAAAAATTGCAACTGTTGAAATTTTTTTATTCAGCTGTTACTGGGTTTTTTTCTTGGAATAGATCTTTACCTTGATTAATATTTGCAAACTTATCTTCCATCCTTAATAAATCATAAGAAATTTAATCGATTAAGAATATTGACCAATTAAAAAAATGAGGAGAGTACAGATTGTTTTCAGAAATTTCGCTGTAAGATTAGTAATTAAAATTAGAACAGTAGTTTTTGGATAGACAAAATATAGCCTTATTTAAGGACTATTTAACTGTTAAACATCATTAGTTAAAATATCCTTTGAGTTTCTTAGATTTTATGCAGTATTATACTTAAATGCGGAACAGTTGCTCCAAAATCCAATGTAATCTCATTAATGGAATGTAATCATTATGGAATTGATTTTAGTTAGATATTTGTGGAAGGAAATCCACTATTACATTAAAAATAAAAAATAGATCAAGATTAATTTTAAAAGCATTGAACAAGAACTGATAATGCAATTTAATATTAAGGACTGAAAAAATATTTTTAATTACCTATAAGGGAAATTTAAATGATTCGTCTTTAAGATACAAATACTTCCTTTCTCTAAAGTTCTTCTTTTCTTTTTTTTTTTTTTTTTTTACATAAGTTCATTCTTAGAGCTTATTTTTTTCTTCTTTTTGAGATTGAATCTCCTTCTAATAATTCAATTATGTTTTGAATATATTTAAGCAACGAACATATAATTGGAGAGGTGAACTAAAATCTATAATATATATCTGTATAATATGTAAATCTATATATATCTATAATTAATTAAAATCTATAATGGATTTTTATTAAACTACTGACTACTAAAGGCAGACTTAACGTTAGTCAGTGTAGATCTTTAAAGATGGATTTCCATTGGGTACTAAAATATCGCATCTATCAGATAATGGGCAGAAGATCAGACTTTTGACTAATTGGCGTTGAGCGACGTCAGTTTATAGCATCGGGTGGAAACTCACCTGAACAAAGGCAGAACAAAACATTCAAACTTGATTTGCAATTTAATTACATTTACACAAAGTATACATTTTATAAACAGTAACAGCATTTGGAATGGTTGACTAACAAAGCGCAAGGTTGCTAGTCGGTGGTTGCTTCATTTGTTATGTATTTATTATTTTTCTATTTGCAAATGGTCTATGAATCTTTTGCCGTCTGTGCTTCTCACTTAATTATTAAAGTTTTTATAAAACCGTCGGCTTGTATTTTGCCTAAAAATTCATACAAAAATTAAAGCCTGGATTTTATTGGTGCAGTATTTTTTTTTTTTTTTTTTTGTGCTATACTTTAATCTTCTGTCAAGATGCATAAATTCATTGGATCCCGACTCCTGCGCGCATAAATGTACAAAATGGACGATGCATCAGTTAGAGGCTTTGGCAATGACATCATTTATGCGATTCACTTTAACTAAATAGTTTCCCGTCAAAGTAAAATTATGGTTGGAGCTATTATTAATGTAGAATGCTACCAACCTCTACTTAGAATCAAAGCTTTTTGGGCAAGCCGATGTGTGGAGGAGTTCGGATTTTGATGTTGAGGAGTACGATTTTAAGCTCGCTTAACGTTTATCTCACTGCCTCAAATCTTCTAAATGAAGTTATTTAATCCGATTGTCCTTTTTTCGACTTTCCAAAGGTGGTAAAGTACTTTTTTTTTCATATTATTCTTCAATTTCGGTAAGCTACCTAATTTGTTTCTCTTTATTACTTTTTTTGCGTCTTTTTACTTTTCAAATATGTTGATTCCATCGAGAACACAATGTTTTCTTCCTAGCATTATTCGCGTTCTTAATTTCAATTACATGTAGACCAAATTGGTTTCCGTTGGTTAAGTATTTTTGTTTAGACCATCGTATTCCAAATTGGCTTAGCATTTTTCGTTCTGTTCATTTCAACATGGCGAGTGCCACGCCCAATTCTTTATTTATGGATTATTCCTCAGGAGGGGAACTACACTTCAAATTACAACGAAATATTTTAGACCTGAAAATTGTATAAGTCCTTTTCCATCGTTTTACTCTATACTCTCCATAAGAGGAATTTAACATTCAATGGCTTGAAGCAGTTCAACATTTTCCTTCCTTTTGTATTATTCTTGGAAAATTCAATACTAAACGCCCTGTTTTCTATTCTTCCTCTTCTAATTATTCCGAAATTCTAATAAATTGGATCTTAGGCAACCATTTCACATTCTTTATACGAGCACTCCTACTCATATTACACCTTCTTTCTTCTACATTTATCATCACTAGTGTAGATATTTATCCAAACATTTCTTTTCGCATACATTCGGACCCGTTTGATAGTGATCATTTACTGTCTGTCATCTGTCTTTCCAACTCAGTAACTAGCTTAAAAATTATAAGCAGGTCATTTGTTAGTCTAAAATTTTACATTCTTCTCAGTATCGTCAAAATTTCCTGCCTACTTTTGAAATTTATTCTGAGTTATAAGATTTTCTATCAATCATGTTACACAACAACAAGCAAAACTATAATTTTTCTCATAAATCCTGGCAACCATGGCGGAATTCAAACTGAAAAACTCTCCATCATAAAATAAATCTTTTATATCAATTAAACCTTGTCAAACTCAACTTTCCAGAGAATTTTGGATCGCAGACAAGAAAATTTCATCTAATCTTCGTCGTTTTATTTTTCATCTAAATTGAAAATTTTGGGACTCTGTGATTTAGCATGTTATAATGGAAGAATTTATAAAATAATCAAAGCTATTCATAGCAATATCATAATATAAAAAGATTTTTCACTTTAGCACTAATTCCTTCATCACTGATACAGACCAATTAGCAAATCTCTTGGCATCGCGTTTCTATAAATTCTCCATAATTTCTTTGAACTTCTGTACAGATTACTTTCATAATTATAATAATCCTTTTTCTTTCGTTGAACTTAAAGATGCAGTTCATGATACGTCCAATACATCGTTCTGTACATGACGGTATTCCAACGAATTTTATCAAAATTCTCTCAATTACCTTCAAAAGCTTCTAAGAATTTTTAATAATAGTGACTTACTTTTCAAATCATTCCTATTTTAAAACGGAACAGTTCTCTTAATGCTTATCAATTTATTATCCAATTGCTTTAACATCCATTTTAAATAAAAATTTTTTAAATAATAATGCTCAAGAGAATTATTCCTTTCACAAATTCCAATAAATTTCATTATCATAATTCGGGTTTTATCAATTTCAAGAACTACATGCATAATCTACCACTTCTTTACTACAAAATTATTGAAGCCAAGAGGGCGAAAAAAATTTTCATCTTGATCAAATAGTATATCCCGCCAGTATATGATTCCGTTTGGAGAGATGCGCTAATTTATAAACATCTGGAATTGGGAATCAAGGTCACCGCAACGAAGGGGATTCACAATTTCCTCAATACCAAGAATTTTATTGTAAAATGGAGAAACACTGTTTCGATGAAAATATTTTCCACACTCGGAATTCAACAGAGTAGTGTTGTTCTCGGTGCCTTTCTTTTCAAGATTTTCGTGCGAGACGTCTTTGAGGTCATCCTTAATCCTACTGAATGTCTAATTTATGCAGATGATATCTTTCTCTTTAGCAGTGACAATCAACTTGAAAAAGTTCTTTCTGATCTCATATCACTTCATAAGATCTCACAATGGTGTAATACTTGGTATTTCATCCTTCAACCATAAAAAAAAGCGAAGCAATTATTTTTTCAAGCAAAGAATAAGTTTCTAGACCGACATCTGTAAATTTATAACACCAATATCCTACTTGGTTTTATTTTTCCGCTTAATCTCAATTTCAAACAACTCTTTTCTTACCTTAAAAAGAAAGCTATTAAAAAAAGTTCAAGCCATTAAAGCAATAACTGCAGACTATTGGCTTGTCGTTCATTGCATTGTCCTTTTGGGGTTGTCGTCCATGACATCTCATCAGAATTGTTAACTCCACAATTCGTAGTATTCTGGAATATGGTTCTTGCCACAGCAATCTCTAGATTGATCACGACAGTGTTACTTGCTTTCTGGTTGCAGCACTGTTTTATGGTTCGCAACAAATTGGCCAGCTGCATTGTATAACAATTGTTATGCAAAGCAGCTGGTCAAATTTCATTGGACTATCTATGGAGCAGTTTATGTTGGCATACATATTTTTTCATTAAGTATTTTTGCATCCATATATTCAAAAATTAACTGTCGAAATCATGAAAAAAAAAATTAACTTTGATTTTAAAATAATATTCCTGTGAATATATGACAAATATTGTCTGTTTTATTTATGATTTTTTATTTTATTTTATTTATTGCCTGCTTTTATTTCTTTCGATCCATCCTCCGCTCTCTCTAAAATATCTCAGATTAGAGAATTGTTCTCTTCGTTTGAAGCATGTGATTTCCTATCAGACGTTTTTCGATAAACTTTAAAAAAAAAAATCACACATTCTTCCTTCCTACTTAATTCCCAATCTACACGTCATTAAAAATGATAAAATTTCTTTTCATCTAGACGATTCAGCCTGTAAACAGACAACTACTACGTCATTTAATCAAGAACCTTTTTTTAATAATATAAAGAAATGAAAATTGATAAAATAAAGGTTTTTTTTTAAGAGAGTGATACATCAACAATCCTTATCGAACACTCAATGTCCTGTATTAATTTTTTTTCTGTCTTTATCTGGAATGATCTCAAATTACCATAATATTTTTTTACTGGGGAAACCCTCGCGCTGATTTTATCATTCTCTACATTTGTACTCGCAGCTTACAACTACATAATTCTATCTGATATTCTCTCAGTTCTTTGGTATCTCCAAAATTGTAATTTTCAATCCACGCGAGTTATCCAACTTCTGGAAGATCATCTAAGAAAATGAACTTAATTTTATCGTTGGAATTCGTCTAGACCAAGTCACGCATAACTGGAATTGAATGAGAAGATTCTTTAGCAAAATCTGCGTCAGACACAATTTTAAATTGGATACAAAATAATTTGAGATAAATTGGATTGATTAAATTGGATTCCTAAAGATATCATCTATCATCAAAATGTGCGGATCTGCTTCATTAAAATAGTTTTAAGCCAACTTATCGACTTTTCCCTATTAATCGAAAAGAACAACTAATACTTTCGCACCAAGACCTATTCTTCTAAATCAGGAAGGGGGGGATATTCATTCGGAATATTTTTCCGGCCCGTGAGATTTAACACACTTTTACTAAATATATTTATTTTATAATGGCCAAAGTAGTGAAAACCAATGCATTAAAAAATACTATGTTATGTGTGCATCCATATATTCAAAGATTAACTGTCGAAATTATGAGAAAAAATTAACTTTGATTTTAAAATAATATTCTTGCGAATGTATGACAAGATAGTGCCTGTTTTATTTATCAGTTTACAGTTATGAGTTCGCAGAAGAAGTAATTTACATTCTGTGAACTCGTGATGTGCAAGCATCTTGGAACATCTAATTTAACAGGTTTTCTATGTTTCACTATAAGTGACAGCAGTGACAATCGCTAGATCCCTAGATAGTTATGATGCATGTTGATAGCCCAGCAAACCGGACTCTCAGTTCAAGTTGTTGGCCCTTTTGGTTCAAGTTACATTTGCTAATCGTTTTTTTTCGAAAATGAAATTAACCAAACACAATACACATTCAGACATTACGGACCCTAACCTGCAAGACCAATTACAATGTGCAAATACCCAAATTGAGATCGATTTGCAAAAGCTAAGTGAAAGAGTGGAGAAACAAATATCGCACTAGTAAAATAAATATTTTTTAATGATTTCATTTTTTTAATTTCTTTTGTATTTATATATTTTTGATATTTCATTTTTAGTGTTATATATATTCTTTACAATGTGCGTTTAAGTATCATTATTATTATATTATATATGTTTATATGCAAGAATAATAGTTAACACAAAAATAATAACTCATTATGTTTCAATTTTTCGCTCCAAAAAATATCTGTAGTGGGTCTAAATCTAATATGGGGATATATAATTTTATACGAAAATGGCCCTCAAGATGATTTGGGTTGGCACCCCTGTTCTAAACCAACACATAGACTTTTTCCTATTAATCGAAAAGAACAAGTGATACTTTCGCGATTTCGCACAAAAGACTTATCCTTCTAAAGTTACACTCAATAGATTTAACTTCTTCTATGAAGTGCTTAAGCTGAAATAACCTGGAAACCGAGGAACATATTTTATTGCATTGCATTAAATATGACATACAAAGAAAAAATCGTATAAAGCTGGGTACAGAATCCTATCTTATTCCTGATTATTCGATATGACCGACAAACACTTATTACAAAACTATGTCAATAAATAAAAAAATAAAAAAATGAACGTAGGTAATGAAAATTTAAATTATCAAAGTTTCTAAGGTATAAGATAAATTTATAGTAAAAAGGTTTTTTTGAAAGATAATCTTTTATTAAAATCTTCTAGTAAAATCTTTGATACCTACATTTATGACATACTTAGATAAATTGCTTCATAGGACTAAAATTGAAGTATCAGATAAAAATATTGATGTGCTATTTTATGAAAATATTTTAATCGAAATCGGGTTCGATTTTTTCTTTAAGTATGGAACTTGCCAGCAAAATAAAACCCAGTTCACTCAAAAAAGTTTTATTAAAACTCTTTTAACTCGTGTACGACATACGCAAGCGAAACAGACATAAAAAAATGCGCAAGTCATTTCAGAGATAGTTAAGAGAATCTAAAAGAGTGTCTAGAACAGGGGTTGCCAACCCAAATGATCTTGCTAGCCACTTTGGAAATGCATCATAACTCCGCGGACTGCATATAAAATTATATATCCCTATATTAGATTTAGACCCACTATAGACATTTTTTTGGAGTGAAAAATTGAAACATACTGAGTTATTATTTTTGTGTTTATTATTATTCTTGCATCCAAACATAAATAATATAATTATAATGATACTAAATTAATGATAATTAATAATTAATAAATTAAATAAGAAATTATTAATAATGAAAATAAATAATATTTAAATAATAAAAATTATTATACATTTATTATTAAGTATTTTTTTTATTATGAATTATTATTGTAAAGAAATATATATAAAAAAATATAAACATTGTAAAGAAATATATAGTAACACTAAAAATGAAACATAAAAAATATGTAAATATAAATGAAATAAAAAAATGAAATATAAAAAATATGTAAATGTAAATGAAATAAAAAAATGAAATAATTTATTAAAAAAATTAAATCATTTATTAAAAAATTATTATTAAGTATTTTTTTATTATGAATTATTATTGTAAAGAAATATATAAAAAAAAATATAAACATTGTAAAGAAATATATAGTAACACTAAAAATGAAATATAAAAAATTTGTAAATATAAATGACATAAAAAAAAATGAAATAATTAAAAAATATTTATTTCACTAGTGCGATATTTGTTTGAGCAAGAATATTATTTTAAAATCAAAGTTACTTTTTTCTCATAATTTCGACAATTTTTGAATATATGGATGCCCAAATAATGTATTTTTTTTAATACATTGGTTTTCACTACTTTGGCCATTGTAAAATAAATATATTTTGTAAAAGTATAATAAATCTCACGAGCCGCAAAAATATTCAAGGCGGGCTGCGGGTTGGCCACCCCTGGCCTAGAATGTTGAGGAAAAGTTTTTGTTTTTAATATTTATTTCATCCACACCAATTTGAATATAGAAAATTAATTTTATTTATAATAGTTGTCTCTTGATAAGCTTTGAAATTTTTTGTAGAATGTTAGATCGATCGCTAAAGTTAAAAAATTTTTAGGCACCCTCAAATTAATTTCCAGCTTAACGATGTTTTAACTTCATATAATGTATAATTGGCGAATTTTTACAGAACGAAAATATTTTACCCAATAAACCAAATGAATTAAAGCCACAAATAGTTACAAAAATTACTAATTAACAAAATATTCAGTTGTGTATACATTTATAAGAAATTTTATGTAACACTTATAGTGCTGAACACTTTTTTTAATACCTTTTAGGTTTTACATTTTATGAGACATTTTTAGTATGGATTATTATTGCTTCACATAAAATAGTCCTGTTGTTTCCTGGTAGATACGCAAATTATCTGTAAAAATTATATAAAAAATAAATATTTAATAAATTAATAAATTAATAATGATAAAAATAGATAATCTTTTATATAATAAAAATTATTATATACAAATATAAAAATTATTAAATATTTTTTTTATTATGAATTATTATTGCTTCCCATAAAAACATCCTGTTGTTTCCTGGTAGATACATAAATTGTCTATAAAAACTGAGAGTTGAAAAGTGTGTTGCAATTATAATAACTGTAATTAAAAAATGTTCAATTTAGAACGAATTAGTTCTAAGAAACAAATTAAAATGCAATGCAATGCGATAAAAAGTCTATAATATTTATTCGATTATAAAAATAGTATAATTTCATTTCGGTAAACTATTCTGAAAATGTTGTAGATAATTATAGATGTTTAAATATAAAAATGCTTAAAATATAATTATAATTATATTTTTTTTTAAATTGTTAGTAAAGTACAGATAATTATTAACATTTATCTATTACTGTGCTTTTTACTATTTTACTGATACATTATTTTTATTTTATTCAGTATTGTTTTATAACAAATGAATGCAGCATTCTTTTATTTGTTAACAAAAAATATTTTATACATGATATGAGATTTGTCATCATTGTTTTAGATTGTGGTTGAGCAGATGTTGTGGTTGTTTCGTGGAATTTTAATTTAAACAATTTACTATAAATTTTATCTGTAAAATTCGATGTGTGTCAATACCTTTTATTCATTATTGATGTCCGAAAATTTATTGTGCCACAATTCTTAGTAAACGAAACACGTCATTTTTCTTTTTATAAAACCCGTCATTCACGCTTTTCTCTACTCTTTTGTATAAGGCTGTTTAAATAATGCATTAGCTGGGGTCTTTTGACATTGACATGTATAAACGATGATTGATTGCGAGTTTGAACAAAAGTTGGTTGTGACTACCTTATTGACATCGCTGAATGAATGACATTCAGAAATTTAATAGATAATATTGTTTCTTATATATATATATATAATTGATCCTGGAAGGGTTTAATAATTAATAGACTGAGTTTCTGAATAAGTTATTTCCTTTTGTTGTCTGGTAAGGGAACTGAATTTAATGCTCCAATGTGCACACCAGAGTTGAGCACTGTAAATCCGTAGAACAGAAAAACTTTTCATTTGGTTTTCGAGGGCAGAAGATACAAACCTTAGATGGCATCCATTGATGTGCTCATTCGAAATTGTTGTGGTATCAGAGAGTAACTTTGCCCCATCACGATGTAATTAGCAACCATGAGCTCATTAATAAGCTTCATGAGCTTATCAACAATAAAATTTGTGGGCTTATATGATCATCAACAAGCTTCGTGAGCTTATGGGCTTATCAATAATTTTCGTTTGCTTATATGATCATAAACAAGTTTCTTGAGTTCATAAGCTTATCAACAATAACTTTCGGGGGCTCATATGTTTAAGATGAGCTCCGTAAGCTCATGGGCTCACCAACAAGTTTAGTGGATCCTAGAATGCAAACGTTTCTCGGGTCATGGGTTCATGAACAAGTTACGTAGGCACATGAGTCAAAGGTAAAGAAGTGTTCCTCTAAAACAATTGTCTCCAAACTTTCCAACCTTAGGACCATATTGTTTACTCCAGTAAGTACCAAGGGCCAAAAAATTTTTTTTTTTAATTTTCTGCCATTATCTATAATTTCTAGTGTTTTAATGTGTTTTTTGTATCCAAATTATTACAGCAACAATAAGCTATTCGCTGTCGCGGGCCGGACTGACGACACTGGCGGGCCGAATTTGGCCCGCGGGCCGTAGTTTGTAGACCCCTGCTCTAAAACATGAAACTGTAAATGAAAATAAATCGTACAATGAAATCGATTAATTTTTTCAATATTCTGCCATAATTAATGTTTTTTTCACTTTAAGATGTATAATAAACTTTCGTTCTTTTATCAGAATTTGAACAATGTCATACCCAATAACAATAATAGATAAATGTGTACAATAAAACACAGATAAAATATATTAATTTATAGATTAATTAATAATGATTTACAATGATTTTTGAATTGTGAAATACATTAATAAAATATAACAATTCATATTTTTAAATGTCATTTTAAGTTTTAATTTTTTTTTTTCAGATTCCATTTACAAATATGGGGGTAATAGGCATTGCCAATGAAAGTAAGAAATTTCTATATTTTTTTTAAAAAAATGTAAACTAAGTTTTCCTTAAAAATCTTTTTTTAGATTGTTTTTTAATTTTTTTTGGGAATATAGATGTTTAAATAAAGATTATCTCATTAAATAATTAATCAGTTAATTACATATAATTGAAATCAATGGAGATTAGAATTTAACAATGTAAATTTCATCCGATTTATTGAACAGTTTTCTGCTAATTTAAATGTTCAAAATATTTTATAAACTTTACTAGTTTTATATTTTTTATTGATTATCTTAACTGTTTATCATCTTTGACATTTTGATGTTAGCGAGTTAACACAAATACCCTCAAAATTTTTGTGTACCTACAAATTAAATATGCTATAATTTTTACAGACCTTAACTTAATGGTTTGTAATGAGGAAAAAAAATCGAGTGCATATAATTTTACAACTAAGAAAAGTATAGAAGAATAAATTTACTTACATTCTTATATTTGTTTTATATGCTGTTAAGTATCCTAATTTGCCGTTAAATTTTATTGAATTTAATATCCTGATTCTTTTTAAATTGCAAAAGAAAACTTTCATGCATTAGTTGTTCAAAACTTTGGTTGTTTTAAAAAAGTTTGTACACCAAACACTAATTAAAAATTATAAATTAAATTGTGTGTTGTTGTCAATTTTATTTTAATGTTGTCAATTTTAATGCCCATGAATCAGAAAAAAATTCGAATAATTTCCATTAAAGTAGAACAGTTTATGCTCAGCTGGTGGATTGTTGCTTGTTTTCTCTGGTCCCCGCCAAGAGTCATGTTTATTTTTGAAAATATATACTTTACAGTCGTAATGGTGCAGAGTTAATTTTTTAACGGAATGTTTCTATTACAATTCGTAGTTCACATTGCTTTCTAATAGCTATATGTGTTTTGGTGTTTCCAGAAAAAAGCAAAAAAGTCCTCCACCCCAATTCTGTAGGGCGATGATACTGAAGGCAAGACCATAATGGTAAATTGTTTTTGACATTTTCAAAATGGGAAACGCTTTCTGCTTGTTTAGGGGGATGAAGTGTTTATTGTTTCTGACAGCATGCTTGTTTTCATTAAAGACTAGTTTAAACAGAAAAGTAACTAGTTGTTTCGTTATCTATGTTCATTGTCTGTTTGCTAAACTTTAAATACCGGTGATTTTTCGCTGTTTGTGGCAGATTCTGTTTGAAAGATGGAGGGAGGATACTTTTTATTTATTCTTTTGAAAGAAACACTGGATCTGTTTCATAATGGTGTTTGGCTTTCGAGACGTATTGTTTACCAAATCTGCACCTGCACCATTCACCTAATTTGACCAATATAACCAGCCTCAACAATTATCTTCTATTCCGTGGAAACCCCAATACGCGGAAGAGAAGAACATGGAAATGTGGAAAGTTTGTTTACTTTTCACAAAAATCAAATATAACCTGCGATCCTACAATAACGTGCCTAACTAATGTGTGAATCAACTAGAATTTTTTTCCTGCTGGTGGTATGCGTGACAGTTATTATTCTGAAACACAAATCAGTGAATAGGGATTATAATACAATGTGTTTTGTATAATACGTGTTTATTTGTTTTTCATGTTTTTTTTGTATAATACAATGTTTGTGAATAGTGATTATAATGCAAAGATTTAATGGGAATATTTTCTCATATAATTTCTCTTGAAAAGTCTTTGGAAGATATTATCACCCTCTCCCCATTAAAATGCTAAGCCGATTCAGTGTTTTAACTTTAAGTACTTTCACCTACAGAAGATTCTGTACTTTTCCTATTAGTCATTATGAACGGACGCATGAATCTGATTCGAATCAAGAAACGGATAAACACCAAAAGTTGAATATTTAATGCAAATCTATCTCACTCTCTGCTTAAGAGTTAGTGTGGCAAACTAGCATGCAAAAAGGTGAAGGTTCGAATCCACTGCTTAAGTATTTGCAGTTATTGTTTTCATAAACGAGATAACATTTGTGATTATCTAATTTCTATAGTTGGACTACTTGGTGGGATCTTTCGGGTTTTTCTTAGAATATACGAAATTGCGCGCAGTTACTTATAAATTTTCTCCAGAACGCATCTGCTCTTCAGAGGACTGTTCTCTTTATACTTTGTTACACACAAGAAGTCCTTGATGAAAAAAAAATCTAGTTGGAACATCGCGAATTTTAATATGATGCAAATTCATTTCAATGAGAAACTATGATAGCTGAAGTCCGACTTTACTTCACAGTATTTTGGCAGTCATTTAAAAATAATAGATTGACTGTCACATCAAGAATTGTCACATTGTCAACGTACTGTACTTAATCTTCTAAGCAATCCACAGAATTGAACGATGATATTATAATACTGAAATATATATATATAATGGGCCACGTATATTCATGAATAGTGCTCAAGTGCACAAGTTTCTGTGTTGTCAAGTTGCTGTGTTCATTTGAAACGGTATTATGGATCAGAGAACGATCTTGTGCTCATCACAGTTTGGCATTTATAAAAGATTTGCACCTCCTCTCCAAACCAATGAAATTTCTGAAATACAAATTTATGGTGCCCATCTCCAACATAGAGAATAATTTACAGTTTGTCTCGCTCGTTGGATTTTGAATTGATTTCCACTGTATCCATTTTAATGAAATGCGCTAACTAGATACTGCTCAGATGCTCATCAACCTATCTCCAATTCACATAGGTGATATGCACATGCATTTTAGTTACTGCTTCTCAAAACGAATTGACACGACAGGCATGATGACAGAATATTTGCATCTGCTTGGACTGCTTGATGGGCGTTTCCCGAGAATGTTTCCATACAAAGGCAAATATGGGAAGGTTTTACCTGAATTTATTCCCAGAAGATATTTTCCTTAATCTAGTTGTCAGAAGGATTATGGTTTTTTTTAAAAATATCTTGGGATTTTCTAAGTAGCTGTTTCAACAGAATTTATTTTATTCTTTTCATAGTAAGAATGAATCATGAATATGATTTGATTCATATAAGAAAGATAAGCAAATACAATTACAACATTTTTAACTGGCTATGTAAGGCACATTAATTGAAAATAATGTCACACTTTTCTTTCGGAAAAATATTTTCATGAAAGTATACGTTTTTATAATTTTTCTATTGTAAAGCATAACAATAAAAAATTCACTGCATCTATATGTATGAATAATAATTTTAAATTACATTTTTGGGAAAATAAATTTTCAATTTCTTATAATGAGCACTATGGAGAGTTACAATTAAAACAAAATGAAAATTTTTCTTCTTTCACAATATGAATTTTGCTGAATTAAGTACAGGGTGATTATAATTAAAGTCCCACTTTCAAAATGCTGTAAAAAAAGAACCATTCGCCACAATGAGCTTAAATTTAAACTGAAAATACTTAAAGAAGGGAGAAACGGTATGTCATCAAAAAAAAGTTCCACCGATTTTTTCCATCCAATTTAGTATGACCTTGCTGTGGTGGATGGGCTTTCCACTAACGGTATCACAACTGTTGAATGACTTGGAAGTCATTTTTTCTGTCAAAAAAACCGAAACAATCAAGCACATTTAATACTACAGTCGGTTTAATGTGTAACTCATGCCAAATACTTTATCATTTCGATTCAAAATATCACTGGCAGCCGAATTCACTTTCTTTATGCTGCTTACAGCGCCATCTATTAATACACTTTGGAACTTTTTTTTATACTGTACCGTTTTTCCCTTCTTTGAGTATCTTTAATTCAAATTTGAAGTCATTATGACGAGTGTCTCTTTTTTTCACAGCATTTTGAAAATGGGACTTTAATTATAATCACCCTGTACTTAATGTAAATTTATTATCAATCAGGATCTAGACAACATCATCGCAACAATGGCAGTGCTTCAGAAACTGATTATTTTGACTCCGACGAAGGTGGGTTTCGATATAATATTTATATTTTTATGCATGGCATCACACTGTAAAGCATGCTGCAGTGAAAGATTTAATTTAACGAAAAACTCACTCTGCACTATATTGCTTTGAGCGCAATACTTTCTCTGGGTTAAGTGTTTCTTGAATTCTTCTTTTTTGCTTTTTTTAATAGCTTTTTGCTTCATAATATGAGAAGCATTTTAAATAAAAAGGCCGTTTGGTTATAAAAATAAATAATGAAAATAGAATTTTAATATTGGTTCTACATCGTACAGGCTTTAATTACTTATCCATGTAAACGCTTTTTATAATGTTAAGTCTAGCTTAGAATTCAGCTGTTTTAGAGTTCATTTTTAAAGTATTTGTGAATACTGAAGGTTTTCTATGATCCATGATTTTATCATTCAACTATCGTCAAAACGCTGGAAAACTGTCCACCTCTTTAGGTCAAGAAAATAGTGGAAGTCACAAGGTATGAGATCGAGATTGTAAAAGAGAACGATCAGACAGTTAACATAAGAAATTTTGAATAGTTTAGGCAATACAGACAGCTGTATCGTTATTACCATACGTTTTCCCCTTATTATCAAAAGTTTATAATAGCATAAAGAAGAATTGAAAAAAAAAATAACAAAGAATAAAATAATAGAAATAACAGAAAGAATTTATGCAACATTATGTCCTTTTTCCTTCTTCATTGGCTCAACAACCTCTTGATGAGCTAAGGCTGTGTGCCTACAGGCCGATTTCGAAACAGGAGATGTTTTTCTTTTTACGGGATAGGCTTGTCAGCACTACGCTCAACGCTTTATAGTCATATTAGACCAGAGGCCTGAATGGCCGAGTTTCTAGCGCTCTGATGATCGATGCCACAGGTTTCGGGTTCGAGTTCTGGCGGTGCCGTGAATGCTTGTAGTGGTTCGGAATCCACTTTAAGCCGTAAGTGTCGGTCTCATATGACTGTAAAAGCATCACAGAACCCAGTTAGACTTCTCTCACTCACATCATTCCCAAACTGTATAGGGGCAACTCAGCTCTAGGCACAGTGATGTGGAGTAGCAGTAGTCATATTAGATCGGAATCTATCGTTTAAAGTGGATTTGAAACCACTGAAAACCTCTATGGTACCGCTAGAATTCGAACCCGAAACCTGTAGCATCACGCGCCAGCCAATCGGCCATCAGAACCCTTTATGTCCTTTTTCACTTGGAGAAAAAGGATCATCTTGCATCATATTTGTTTGGAATTTGTATTACGGCTGTCGATGTAACACATAGTGAATTGATGATGATGCACATATGGCGTGCGGAAAAAGATTGGAGTATGCTATTGCGCAAACGCGATTTAATCAGTAGTGGCATTTATACCTTATGAAGAATCGGCCTTTTTTTCAGAAAATGTTCCTCATGTGATATGCAGAAATTATTTTAAATTGCAATTTTTATTATTATTATTATTATATTTTTGTTTTAATATTTAAAATATTATTATTTTTATTATAATATACATTATTTAGAAATTTTTAATATTATCGTCCTAACATTTTTGAAATGATGTTATTCTTAACTATGCACAGTTATTTAAAAAATGTATATTAATAATAAATATCAAATAAACATGTTTCTTTTTGAGTTATACTGAGTAAATTTAATATGAACAAAAAAAAAAAAAAAAAAATCAAATTGTTGCATTTTATGAAAAATGAAAAAGTTATAGTTGTCTAAAGTTATTATTATTTGCAATTTTATAAATTACATTTTTTTTTAAGGTACAGCTGATAAAATTGATCATATTTCACAAAAATATTTTTTAAAAAAATTTCATTATAAATATTTATATTATTATTATTGTAAATATTTGTATTATTATGAATAAAATTAAAGAAGTTTTTAGCTCTGAAAGAAATGGTGTAATATTTTCGTTTAGTGAGAATTGAAACAATAAGATAGGTTAGGAGCCTAATATAGAATAGTTAACCCAAACAATAAGATAGAGTAGAGCTCTTTCTCATTTCTATACGACTTCATATTAACTAAAAAGGAATGAACTTCCAAAGTAATTGATTTTTTAATGCTGATACAAATCTTAATAGCACTCATTTGTAGTCCATCTATTGTATATTTTTCAATGGAACCCATTGAACAGTTATTGATGTCATCATGCTTATTATCATGAATAAAATTATCCGTGCTAATTTTGTCTGTGCTATGTATCCAGTTCTTATTTTCAATGCAGGCCCTTTAAAAAAAATGTGCCTGTTGTTGTCTCAAACTTATATACATTAGTATATAAGTAAATTATTTACCATTATCCTTTTCTGTTATCATTTACTGCCTTAGGAGAAACCTCCAAAAATTTTATTATAAAAGTTAAAACATTTCTGAAAATTATAATATTTCAATTTTCAAGATTATGTTGTTGTTTTTACACCGAATGCCAATAATTTTGATGCATGACACGTGTCTTTGAAAGATTTTTGATTTAGAGTAGCAGTAAAAATATTTGAATATTAATAATATTTGTATTCAGATTTCCATTCTACACTCCGTTTTACCTAAAAATTTTTTATTCATATTTTTAAAAATTTTAAGATTTATTGAAAAATGTATTTACAATTAAAATTAAAATTTTTTTATAAATTATTTATTCACTTTTACTGCATTTTTTGAAGTTTATAGGGGATGTTTTATTATGGGATTATATAAAAATCATTAAGAAACTAACCATAAAAGGATGAAAGAAATTATTATTTGATTGATAACAAATGTTATATATTTTATAAATCTTAATATTTTATTCTGTACTTTATTTTAGAATCCCATCTTTTAAGCAAAGAAGCCAAGAGGTTGCAAGTGAGTTCCACTATTTTTTTCTTTTCTTTAGTTTAGTCTTTATTTTTCCAAACATAGCTTGGTGAATGAAAATTAACAAATTAGTACTTTATTATCTATTTCAATTATTAATACTTTATTATTACTTTAGTCTACAAATGCATTTGAAAGAGAAAAAAAAATTGTGTCTTATAAATACTTTTTAACTATTTTATATCTTTTCTTTTTAAAATTCCCACCCTTGGTTTTTCTCTAAAATATAAATTGAACGGTGGACATTTTGTGTTGAAATAATAGTTCCCCTAATAATAAATAATTTGCTGCTTTCTGAACTTGAAATCAGTTTGAAAATGGTTCATAAAAGTAGGTGAGAATTATTTGTCATATTCAAGCTCTGATTGTATTTATATTTTAAGAAACTGTTTAAAAAACTGGTATTATATTTACAAAAATTGATACTCTATATTAAAATACTTCCATTTTAAAAGCATGCAGCGAAATAAATAAGAACTATGTTAATAAACAAAGTTATTTTATTGTGAATCGTACAGATCAGTGATTTTTGAACTTTTAACCTTTGCTTTCCTCCTTTCCTTAATGAGAGAAAATACTGTCACGTCCCAACCTTTCTTATCATAAAATGTCACAGTAACCCTAATGTTTTATTCATGTAATAAGATTTATGTATAAGAATTTATTTACATGAAAGTATTCATAATATTATGTTGTTGAAAAAGTTTTTTTTTTTCATTGTAAATAACCAATATTAAGATAACAAATAACAATTTATTAGTAATATTTAATTTTGTACTTTAAATACATTTTATTCTTAAATTTAAAAATAAGAATTCATATAAATGTCATTGATAGTGGGCGGTCTACCTTTTAAGATTTTTTTTTCAAAAAATGATATATTATTAGAACGTCATGTCTGAGTTTTTAAATAACATTTGTCATTGATTTGTGACTTAATAGTAAGTAAATAAAAGAGCCACTAAATGAATACTGTTACAAATGCATTTCCTTGTTTAAAATTTATTTACATTATTAATCAATTACAATATATAACCTATTATTGTAGTTTACAGCTAATATGCCGCTTGCTACTAATGTGCATTTATTCGTATGCTTTATTTGCTGCATTATTTGCATTTATCATTTTTAATATATAACCAAATACCACAGTTTACAGTTAATGTTCCCCTTAAAATTGGCTACTAAAGTGCACTTATTCGTGTGCTCTGTTTGCTGGCTATCCAGCGTCTATCTGTTCTTTTTCCTCAGACAGAATCTGTTACTCATTTGTGCCTCCTCTCCCTTGAATAAGATTGGCTCTTGTGCTACTAAAGCATGAGGATTATAAAATGTAATGAAGTAATTTACAATAATTTATATAATTCATTTAAGTTTTAAGAGATGGTTTAAGTACTGGAATATTAAATTAGAAATTAATATGTATATATATATGTGTATTGTAATATTTAGAAAAAGAAAATAGAAGAGGTTTTCATGAGGTTCATTATTAATATAAGTTGCTTCAATATTTCTTGTATATGTTTTAATTATGGGAGAAATATTTTTTCAAAGGGAAACGAAATTTTTTCAAATAAAATCATCATTTGTTAACAATCATGAACTCACAAATTAAAAGAATTGCCAGAATCGGGTGAAGTTTTTCATGCGTGTTTGTAACATTGATATCTCAAAATGTAAAGCAAAATGACCATTATTGCCTGAGAAATCATACAGAAATCTCGAGGTGGTCAGTCATTGAAACATACAAGTTTTTTATGGTGACCTTCAACATCTCATTCCAACTGTTCTAAGTGTGCCTCTAAGTTCGTCCAACTATCGAAACTTTATAAATTATCCGCTTCCAAACTTTTTGAACGTAGACAAATTTCAAACAATCTGACGTCTGACGTCAAAAACGTCTGACAAATTTTCAATCGATGGCAAATTTGAAGATCCGGCGGTAAGGGAAGTGCTTAAATATTAATAAGGTAATCAGTCCTATGATACTCTTGTCGTATGTAGTCGAACATTATTATATTTATTCTGGATACCCTGCCATGTGGTGACAAGACATGTGACTGAAAGATATAAAAAACAACCTGGGTTGTCATGATGCCGCGGATTATTACTAAAAGGAACCGAATTACCTATAACATTACACCCCAAACCATCACACCGGGTGTGGACAAGGTATGCCATTTCAAATAATATGCAGCATTAAAGCATTCGCTACTGGTCCTCCAAACACACGGTTGTCAAAAGAACCCAAAATAATCCATGATTCGCCACCGAAGACGATTTGTGTCCATTATATCACCTTCCAATGATTCACCACTCTATACTGATAATTGTAAATGGTAGAAATGGGTTTCACAATAGCAAATGATTGTCAGTCTATCTCTTCTCAATAGTACTAACAGACACATGGGCTCTGTAAATCGTGCCTCCTGTTTGTGGATGATGGATTATAATGTGTGGATTATAATATGTACGTGTTTTTTCTGACAATGTTGTGGTCCACCCAGTTATTGTTGTTAGAGGACGATTTAGTCTGATTGTCATTTGTGCTTATTCATTATCCTCCACTTTCCATCTTCAGTTTTATGGAACCTATTAGTAAGATTGGCCGACGAGTGGGTAACTTGCCAAGCTGTCATCCAAATGATCTCTCCCTCTCTCAAACTCTGATAATGTTGATATTTATTTCGATGGCAGGGAAAAGGCATATTGGATGATAAAGCAGCAGACAAACAGCATATAGAATATCTCAACTGGACTATTTTCAATTAGCTAGAGCTCAGGCCTTTGGTACCACATGTTTTTTTTTTTTTTATAGAATATAATGCTTTTTATTGGTGATGTTCCGATGCTGCCATTATCTAGAATATAATGTATTGAAATTCTTAATAATCAGTTTGTATTTTGTTAATAGGTAAAATATAATGCGTTTTGCATAAAAATATTAATAATAATAAATAAAACAGTAATGTATAAAAAAAATCGAATTTTCCAAAAATTTCTTTTCTCGTTATATTTGACAGGTATATGCTAGTTGAATTTAATGTCTTTCATTGAGCACCCGTTAATACTTGCCATAAGAATTAAAGTACATAGAGCTGACAATTGATGAAATTTGTTATGGAGGTAATGTTCGAAAAAAAAAGTATTTGTTGTTTATTATTATTTAACCTAATGGTAGATATAAAATTTTTGTGTTACTGGGATAAATTGCTTATTGAGTATTAGATGGTCTTTTTTGAAGTAGAATATATAGGAATTTATGTAAAAAATTAATTGTCGATCATAATATAGTTCTGAAAAAAAAACCCAACTATTACACGATCTGCAATAAGAATTTTAAACATTACAAAGTAAAACAGATGTAAACAATTCTATTATAATATGAATTGAGCATTTTGATTTAGAGTTTGAAATTATTGCTTGAATTATATTTAATGCAGCAAGTAGAAGAATTAAATTATCAAACATCATGTGTGTAATGAAAAGAAATTTTAGATATTCAAGGATGCTAAAATAAATAAAAAAGACAAGAGAAGAAAAGAAATTAACGAATTTGCATAGATTGAAAACATTTTATCACCTTTAATCTTTTTTTGAAGAAATTTCAGTTACCAGCAAGAAATTTACTGTAAAAATAAGACAAATTGTTTTCTATTATAATGAAGAATTTTATAACTATAAAATAAACATAGGAATCAAGAGAACTTTAATTGTTACTATGATAATAAAGATAAAAAAAGAATTGCTATTGTAAGAAAAACAAAAGTAAAAAATGTAAAAGCTTTGAATGATTTTCTAATACTAGTTATTTACCGTGCTTCACTGACATTTATTTTACCTATATTTTGTGAGACAGGAGAATGTAATGTGGAGGTTATGATTGTAGTGCGAAATTGACTTGAACACTCTTCTTACGTTTCCTTGGAGGGCATTGTTAGGGCAATAAAGTAAGAAATAGAATTAAAAAAAAAAGAGTAAAATAAAATTGAAACATTCGAACAAAATTACTATCTCACTAGTTAAAAGAAAAATCCCTTACTTCACTGTACCAAATAGCTATAAGCCCGTTATCTAAGACTTATTTATTGAGGAAAGGGAAATACCTGGGAATAACTAGTTCTCTAGAAAAAAGACCCTCTTACCTTACTGATCCTGGATTAATGATCTTTCAATTATTTTCTGTTTCCGAAATTAGTCAATCGGGAACCCAGCGAAATATGACCAAACGTAGCCCAGTCACGGAAAGTCAAACATTTTTAATTTTCATTCAAATAATTAATTAAAGTGTTTAGGAATATATCCATCAACTTAAATTTATAACTCACTTCATTTTCCATATTTCACATTAATTTTTATTTTTAACAAAAATTTTATAAAAAAAATAATTCATGAGATTTTTTTTCGAAATTTCCACTATTTTGACGATTTTTAGTTTTGGTGAATTTTATTAGGAAAAAAAAAAGTTGAAAAGTGCAAAAAAATGAAGAGTAAATCTCAATCGAAGATGCAAAACATTGATAATGATTAAGAATTGTAGTTTGTTAAATTACAAAGAGAAAAGTTATTGTGACAGAGCAAAATATAATTAAGCTTATATAATAGAATATTAGAAAGAAACCAGAATTATATTTAAAAAAGAATACAATAGCGTAAACTTCAAAAATTAAATATTTGAGACAATTAATTTTAATTTAAGAAATTTTTTTAACAATTAACTTTAAATGAAAAGAACTTTTCTAAATTACGTCACCAGATGGCGCCAAATGTTACCAGGTAGTATGAGACAGATGTGCGAGGCAGAAAATGATTTTTGTTTAGTTGAAAAAGAACTGATTAGAATTTATTTGTAAATTTTTGGCTTAAAGTTAAATAATAATAATTTCAAAGAAAAATATTAGAATGTTAAGTATTTTAGTTTTAAAGTTAAATTGTAATACCATACACACAATCATTAATTTTTATGTAAATAGATTAAAAGAAACATAATTTAGGAAATTTTGGTTGATGCTATAATAATAAACATAGAAAATGGGAACATTTAAAATGTTTAAAGTTCGCTTACTTGCACTAGACAAAATTAATATAATTTTAATTTCTTGCATTTTTTTTCTCTTGTTAATTTTTACATAAAATAAATTTCAAATGGTTTAATATATTTTTTTAGTTTTTGTTTTGAAGTTTAAATCGGCTCAAAAATATATAAATCTATTATTTATTGTTTTAAAAAAATAGTTTAACCTTATTAAATATAAGTCCTTTTTTTTGTTAAAGTAGAGAAAAAAAAAATGAAAATTTTTAAAAAATAAACTAATTAGCATAGAAAGGTTGAAATTTATTTTTGAAATATTCACGTCTACAGAAATTATTGCACATCATTTGAAAAGGGGCGGAATCTATTTAAAGCACATTTTCTAAAAAAATCCAAAAAGTAAAGAATTTAAAATTGTTAACGATCTAATGTTCTAATGGTCTAATTTCTGTAACTAATATTTACTTTATCTAACTTCAAATACATTAATCTCCAAGACGAATTCAGCACATACAAGGTCGAAACCAGTTGACACAAAAGCGTGCGGCTTAATACGTGAGTATAATGAAAGAAATGGGTATAAAAATCAGAGCTACTGTTACTGTCTTACTCTGAGCTTCCTAGTCTGTAGTACCTCATAAACCTGTTATCGCCTCATATACCTGGTGACCTCATAAACTGAATTTCGTTCTACTTCTTCGACTACTGAGAGGTCACTAACCTTATATGCTACTTAATTTCTTTTTCTCCAAATGCTCTAAAATGCTACTTCACTCCGAGACCTACAATCGTCGGCAATAAACATGACATTTGCTGTTTGCAGTTTTCGGTGGTGCGTCGTTATCACACATCTTTTCTGGAATCCCAATTGCGTGTCTGTGGTGGACGGTGAAACAGGGGCAAAACGTGGTCGAACGAAACGTCTCTATACAAATAGAAACGGTTAAATTAGGTGGTATTAAGTATAGGCTACAAAAATGCTGACTAATTTGCTTTGAAAGTAAATTTTTCTTTTAATTTTTTCCTTGCGTTTATTAATCACGAAAGAAAGATATTGTAATTGATTTTCAAGGAAATTAAAACTGATTTTATGAATGGAAGTGTACTACTTCTATCAATCTTTCAATTTTTCTTTAATTTCTACTTGAATGGTCCAATGAACTATTAACAATGTAAAAGTTCTCTTTGATATTTTAAACCTGCCGAACATTAAAGGTAATTAATTATATTATAACACACACACATCTAATTCTGTTTTTACACGATTGATATGTTCCCGAAGAATGTGTGTAAAAAACAAAATCGTGTAAAAGATACATTGCGCCTATGGAAAAATAGAAGATTGGTTTCAGTCCTAAGAAATCAGCAAAAATAATACAACAAACATGAGTTTTTATGTTAAGATCTTAAACATTTTATTTCATGAAGATTGACGATTTACTTTGTATCTCCATACATATTTGAAAAGGATTAAAAAAAAATATGTCACTAATTCATGAACACAAAAATCTGTCGTATTAGGAAGGACGGAATATTTGCTTTTACTACTGTGTCCAAAAAGTAAGATCAATTTTCAATTTAAAATTCCCGGGGCTTATGGAATTTCATTTTTTTTTTCTTTTTTAGGTTGTTGGCATAGTCCTTAACATCTGTGTGAAATTTGACGTCAAAATATTCATTAGTGTTCGAGTTATGCTTGGCTTTGTGAGATGCTAAAACTGATTCCGGCAATTTTTGAAATGTCTGAATTAATTGAGCAAAGAACTTGCATTCAATTTTATTTGCGGAAACGTATAGAATGTTGCAGAAGGCATTCGATGAGCATTCCTATATCGGAAAGAAATATTTAGAAGTGGTATAAACAATTCAAAGAAGGCAGAGAACAAAGAGCCCTCTGGTAGACCATCAAACTCAACCGACGAATTTCACGTCCAAAAATTAAAGATTTGGTGCTTGCAAATCGTCGATTTACAATTAGAGACCTTGCTGATGATATTGGAATTTCAAAATTATCGGTATTTTGGGCCTCAAACGCGTCAAATCTCGATTGATACCGAAAACACTGAATGTGCCAGCTCACACTGCATTAATTCATCGTGATGTTTTCGCCAGAAATGAAACCCATATCGTTCCACAACCATCGTATTCACACCGTGCGACTTCTGGCTATTCCCTAAACTAAAAGAAACGATCACTCCGGGGACACCGTTTTGAGCCGAATGAAGAGATTCAATGTGAATCGTCGCGTGCTTTGAAGGCCATCTTGCCGACGACTTTTTAGCATGCATTAAGGATTGAAAAAAAAGTTGACATAAGTGCATTGTGTCCAGAGGGGATTACTTTGAAGGCGATTTGAAAGAATAAATTAAGAGTAAAGAGAGAGAGAGAGAGTTTTTGAAAAAAAAAATAATTGGTCTTGCTTTTTGGGCACAGTAGTAATACATTCTGGCCAAATAATTTTCCAACGTGTATTCTAAGTTGTTGGATGGAATTCTGCCAACTATAATTCAATTTGATTGATACAAGCCGTAATTGAAAATTTCTTCCCCACATCAATGACTGTTAGTGTTTCAGCCTTTAATTTGTCCAAAACGGATTGAAATGTTCACTTTAAGTAATATGTTTTAAATATCGCAATTATACCTTGATTCTTTGTAATACAGTAGCTTTCTGACACTCTTTATAATGATTTAAAGACAATTGTCCAACAAAAAAAATTAATATAAAGTCACAATTTATGATATTCACTATAACAACAATGAAAAAGTGTTGTTTAATAATATTTAATTTCTTTTCCAGCTGTTTTTTTTTAAATTACAAATGATAGTCAAATGAAATAATTCATACATTAATAGTGAATTTTCATTGAATTTTTATATCAGTTTTCATTTAAAAAAATTTATCATGATAACTCAGGAATATTGAAGCTTAGCTCATGATTATTGAATATTAGCTTTCATTATACATAAATGTATAGGCGGCACCGGGAATAATAAGGATTCCCCCTTTTTAAGCGTAAAAGGAAGTATTTGCAGTTGCACCTGTCAATAGAAGTTATTTAGAGAGGAACTTGTCCAGGAAGTCGGCAATATAGTTGGTTAATTAATATCACAAGGTCTACAGCTAGATATATCGTGTGAATTTTTCAATGGGTCATTCAACTTTTCATTTGCCTTGACATCTGATTATGAAATGAAATTATCAGAAATTTCAGGTTAATCATGAAATCATAAGAAATAGTTATACCAAAACTAAGATTTGTTTTATAACTACTATTTTGAAGAAGAAGTAGCTTTTATACGAAGAAAAGTTATGCGAAGCTGAGAATTAATTTCTTATATCACGTAAACATATTTTTGATATCTATTGAAATCATCATACGCTGATGTCATTCAATTAAGCAAAAGTTTTACATGTGTACTATTAATGAAAATGATTTCATTTGTTAATCTAATTCTTAAAAGTTGTGTTAATATTTCTTTGCATGAAGGTATATGTTTGAATTTTTCAAGTATATTATTTTATTTAATATAATCATAATTTCATCTCAAAAATTATTGTTTTTGTTTGTAATTCTCTGGAATAAAAAAAAAGTGATTTAATTAAAAATATAATTACACTTACTAATTAATTATATTTATTTTTATTTGAATTCCGAAAACCAGAAAAATGTTATTTTCATTATGTATTTTATGCAATGCCTATGTACATATGGAAAGGAATACGTTCAATGCGCGTCATAATATTCGAACGATTCAAAAGAAGTGTATCGTTCAAACCTATACAATTTTATATATATATATATATATATAATTGTATAGGTTTGAACGATACACATCATATATATATATGATATATGAAGGCATGATGGCCTAAGTGACTAGTGTTCTGGCGTTCGGTCCTACTGGTGTCGTGTTCGAGTCCCGGCTGTGCCATGGATGTTTGAAGTGGTTCGGAACCCACTTTAAACAGTAAGTACTTTTAACCGCTCTAATATGGCTGAAGAGCGTTGGGCGTACGGTTGATAACCCCGCCCTGTAAAAATAAAATATCTATTGTCTAGAAATCTGCCAGTAGGCAGACGGTCTTGGCCCACCAAGGGGCTGTTGCGCCACTGATGATGATGATAATATGTATATATATATGTATAATATAAATAATTTTTGAATAATTAAAAGATAGGAAAACTACTACAAAATATTTATTTCGAATGTTTTACAATGTAAAATATTATCATTCATGCTATTTTATCTTTACCTTTAATAATATCTTACGTACTAGTACTTTGATTATTTCAGAAACAAATTAAAGTAACATCAAACTTTTTCTAAGAGAAATATTTGATATATTGAAAACGATTTTTTTTATTGTATTCAAAGCAGTTCTGTTTCAGATTTTAAAGCTTCTCTTTTAATATGAAGTATTGCAAAAATAGCTTTTCAAATACTTCACTTGTTCAAAAATTCTTTTTTGAAATACTGGGGGGATTATGTGGGGATTACAAGTTTATTATCTAAGTTAAGCTTGTTTGATCTAGTTGACATTTTCGCTATAAATTGTGATTGTTATGTTAGGAGGTACTTTGTTTCAATTAGTGTAAAGAATGGCTTCGGTTTTATTTATGTTTAATTTTATTTTCCATTCGAGGAGCCTTTTTCGAGAACGGGATATAGTTTTGAGTTTTGAAGCTTTTTTCCTTGAGATATGTAATATATCTATATTGAGCGATAATTGCAGTGTCGTCAGCATTTGGGAAGAGTGATATTGTGGGATGTTATTTTTGTAGAGAGGCAGAGCAAGGACTTATCTTTGGGGGATTCTTAAGGTTGGAATCAGAGTTTTTTACACATACAACAGTTACGGTTATTAAGGAAGGACAATAAAAGTTTGATAAGGTGGGGAATGATAATTGTAGAGAATGAGCTAATATATTAAGCCGGTGATCCATACTCTGTCGAAGGCTTTGGCAACATCAAAATAAATGATGGCGCTGGTGCGTTTTTTTTTTTTTTAATAAGCCATGTTACTATAGTTGCAGTAGTTGAAGGGGAGTAGAGAGATTTTCTTGGAAGCCGAATTGATGGGAAGTCACGATGCAATTCATATTAGTATATGAGAATTTATGAGAATGGTATATTCCGTTAATTTACTGAGGGTAGGTAGAAGAGAAATTGGCGACAGTTGGAGCGTGTTTAGATATATTAAGTTTTAAGTACCTCCCCTTGGTGCACCTGGTAACACTTTGTAGTTGCTAAAAGATCTGCAATTTGGCATTATTGTTAGATTAATGAACTCTGTTTCAGCATGTTTTGTTGTTGTTGTATGTTTTTTTTTCATTGTTCTTTTTTTGCTGTATCTGCCATTGGAAATAAAAAAAAAAGTTTTAAGTTAGTAGATTAAAAAGATTAAGTTTTTTTAGTAAGTTAGAAGATTAAGAAGATTAAGTTTTAAGTTCGAAGATTAAGTTAAGTTAGTTTGGCTTTAAGATAGGAAGAATGCTTACGGTTTTCTATTGAGAGAGAAAGCGAGCAAATCGAAAAGTACCATTAATAATATGGGTTAACTGATAAATGGATGCTAAGGGAAAATTTTTAAGCATTTTGCGGATTAAGTTTGTAACGATGCTATTAACATGGAAGTCGTGAATGAGATTAGAGAGATTATTGCTGGTGAATTGGTTTTGCAAACTATCGGTGAGGAGTTCTGCTTTTTGCTGATTGGTAATGGCCTTCTGCTGGTTAGAAATATTAGAATGGAGGATGGCTACATTTCTGTTATTCCTTTTGAAATTTGTTTTGTATATTTTTTTCCAGAGGGAGCAGTTATCCATGGAGAGTTCATTTACTTTAGTTTCCCATGTGTTGTTATTAAAATTACGGATTTCATTTCTGAGGAAAGGTTGTGCTTTATTATAAACAGGCTTACAGTGAGAGTCTATGTAGGTTTGACAATTATTATGCCAATTTCACCTTTGGTTCTGTTTTTAGAGGTACTCGTAATGAGAGATTTAATATGGGCTGCAAGGAAGTAAGTATTTGTCTTTGAGATAGATTTAGAGGCAGAATGGTATGCTGGGAGGATATGATTAGTGATTTTGTTAACTTCGTTTTCGTGTTCAGTAGGGTTGCAGATAGAGTGAGGAATGAGCGAATTTGTCTTAGTGAGATGGTTAGTGAAGGTTTTCTAGTTAGTTCAGATCTTATATGGTGTTTTAATAGAGGTGAAAGCAGCGGAAAAATTAATTATAACATCATTGTAATCTGAAACTAGTTCGGAGAAAGAAATGATAAGGTAGTTATGATGTAAATAGTTAATAGTTGTAAGATCAATGATGGAGGCAGAGTTACGATTGAATTTAGTTGGAGTGTGGTAGTGAGGGAGGGGGCGATAATTTCAAAACCTGTACTGTAAGAGAAAGAGTAAAGAACTTTCATTGCAGAGTTTCTTTTACAACATCATTTGTCATGATGTGCATTGAAGTCGCCGCAGTGTGTTGCGCTGTAGTTGATTGAGAGAAGAGTGGTGATATCAGAGTTAAGAGCCGCCGTGGAAATTTTGCAGGAAATTTAGATGGAAGAGATAGTGGTAGGAACAGCGTTATTGAGATTGAGAGAGAGATAAAAGTGGATTTGATAGAGTTAAGTGGGAGGAGGATTTTATGATGAGGGATATTACTTTTGATGAGAATTGCAGTTTCGCTTGAGAGACGGAATTTAGGGTTTGTCGTTTCGGTAGATGTTGCAACCATCGATCAAGAAGTTATTAGTGGGTTTGAGGAGAGTTTTCTGGAAGAGAATAATATCAAGGTTGTGCGTGCTGATGAAGTTGGTGAAATCGGTGCATTTTCGTAGAGTGCCGTAGGCGTTCCAGAAGCAGATATGTAATCCATTAGGGGGACCAGACATTAAGGAATGATTTGAGGGTTTGAGTTGCTGGGTCCCTTTAATAGATGAAAAGTTTCTCTTCTTTAGGCTTTGCGTTGCGTATTTGGTTGTACAGAGAATTAATGTAATTATTTTTAGTAAAAATGCTGATGATTTCTTTTAAAATGTAAAGAGATCGATGAAGTATTGAGATTATTATTGTTGATTTTGGAGTATTTTGTTGCTGTTAGGTTTGCAGGGGAACTGGGTGCAATATGCGACTTGTTGTTTCCAGCGAGAGCACTGGCGAAGGAGAAATTTGGAGAGACAGGTCTAGTGCTGCATGTATTTCAACTGGTAGTGGGGTTTTGGGAGAGGGGAAATATGGATTTGCTGAATTTGGAGCACCCTTTCCATTCTTCGTTGTAATCGTTTTCTTCGCAGTTGATACATTTGGGATTTTCAATTTTCTTTTGGATGGTGCATTATTTTAGATAGTGGTCGAGGCCACATTTGAGGCATTGGGGAAGGGGAGTGACAAGTGGTCGAGTTATGAGGAAATCGGTTGCAAGAAAACATTGAGTATTTCCCGGTCTTCTATTAAATTTTTTGATTCTTACAGAGGAATAGAGAAGTTTATTTAGTTCAAAAACTTTTTCATTATTTTTATCTCTAGGTAGGATTATCTGTCATATAGCCATTGGGAGTATGGATTTAGAGTTGGTGAGCCATGTTACTTTTACGTTAGGGAAATTATTTTATTGTGAGGCTAATTTAATTTCTTCGGAGGAATGGATGTAGGGAGACTTTTAATGACCGCTATTAGTCTCTTTCGTTTCGTGGGGTATGTTTCTTGCTCACAATTTTTGTTTTAAATGATATACAAAAGCCTTATATTGTGTGATGAATGTTTCCCGACCATGAAATTGATAATTATTTGTTTTATATTAACTTATGTATGACTTTAATTGTTTGTGAAATATGATGCTTTGGAGTTAAATGATTTCATCAGCAGGAAACCTGCTATTGACGATTAGTTGCTGGTAAAATATACAGAAAAGAAGACTGTGAAAATAATTGTTGACTAAGTATTTAATATTTCAGAAAATAAATTAAATAAGAAATTGTGAAAAAATTTGTTGAATAAGTATTTAATATTTCGGACCATAAATTGAACATCAAATTTTCTTGAAAAATTCTATATTACAAATGTAAATGATTACAAACATCGACGAAAACCAAGTAGAAATGATCCTTCGTCCACCAGTTTTCACTACAAAAAATGATCGTGTTACTGGTTTATCTCATAACTAGTTTATGTATGGAATTGTATGATTGTTATGGACTTACATCTTTAACATTATATAAAACAACAAAAAGAAAAGTATTGTTGTAGGTATTTTTTAATGAAGCATCTTTCACTATGGTTCATGAATCTTTTTTCAAAGCGATAATTGTTATGGACTTATATCTTTAACACTATATTAAGAAATAAAAATAAAAATATTGTTGTAGGTATTTTTTAGTGTCAGCTCTATCATTTTTCCCATAGTTCATGTATCTTTTTTATAGGGATACTTGACCCACAATGTTAAACAAAAAATAAAAATTTATTAGAATAAGAAAACGGTTTATATTTAAAATTATTTTCAATTAGGCTTAGAAGAAAAATATAAAATTTTTCATTCCAATAATAAACATTCTGCTTTTAAGAAAATTGTAGGTAAGCCTGAATGTTTAAAATAATTTAATTTATTATTTACACTTAAATAACCAAATTTGGGGACATTATTACTGTAGATATTGTTGGATTGGACATTATTACTTTATAGTGCATTTTTTCTTCTAATTTATTTGACTCACGAATTGATATGAAATACATATGAAATAAAATAAAACAATACTTATCTAAATTTTTCTTTTATTTATAAAAAGATATAAATAAAAAAACGCCTCCTAAAATAGTAAAAGGCATTCTTTATGGTTTAAGACTTTTCTATAAAATGAAATATTTTTAGGCTTACTTTTAATTTTGATTCTTTTTGTACGCTTTAGATGCTATCCATTGTTGTTAGATATCGTTTTTAAAATTTATGACATCCCATGACATGATATGTAAAAATAAAAAATAAAAATAGTCACGATGTTCACCCTTTATCAAAGAATAGAATGATACTACTCTTAGATGCTCCACGGGGTTTTTCCAATAGTTATCTATATCTAACCGAAATAATTTCTAAACTGAAACAACATAATGGTAAAAAAAATTATCTCATAATATTGAAATTATCAGGGTAGCATAAGTTTCATAGGTAAAAATTTCGTTGTAAAACGTAAGCGAAATTTCTCCGATTAACAATGCATTCCTATTTTGTAATAGAATGTTATGATCATTCTATTGTGATCTTGCCTTTTATCACAGCATTTATGATAAATATTTTTAAGTACGAAGCACTTCAATATTAAATGTTATCTTTTTTTATTTGACTTGAATCTATTTCGAATCATGTGAACTATCTTTTCATAACAGTGCTAACATGGTTTAGTGTGTCTTCTGTTGTTGATTTATTGAATTACTCCATATAATCTTGAGTTTTATTGTTCTGCTGAAGGTGTGTTTATGTTTGAAATTTAAAGTTTTATGCCATCATGTGGAAAAAGACTAAAGGAAGTTACGACCTCGTAAGTTTTTCATTTTTATTTATTTAATTTGGACATTTTTAGAAATCTTTTTTATTGAGTTGAGATATGTAAATCTTTGGAGAGTTAGCAGTATGATTATTAATCTTGTATGTTATATTTAAAGCAGTTGTTAAAAATTTTTAGTAGGGAAACATGAATGAATTGTTAGATTTCAATTTTTTACTATTTTTTTTTAATATTCTTTTGGTTAAATTTTACTCTTTTTTTTTCTTAAATTTTTATATCTAAATTGTCTTAAATTTTTTTTTGTTTAATCTTTTAATTTAAATTTTATGTTTTCGTTAATATTTTCTCTTATAGTTTAATATTAACAGCATCAATTTATTTCATGCTATTAATTAATTAATTTTAGTTTTGATTTTCTCTTTTTTTAATTACGTAATTTGGAATCGCATTCATATAATATATATTAATAAAACATTATTTTGATAAGATAAATATTTAAACTTGGAGTAAATTATTCGTAAATAGAAGTGTTAGTATGTAATAAATTAATTCAAAAACCTTAGATAAAAATTAGTTTTTAAAGTATAATATCAGTGTTTTATAATTAATATATAAATTATATTTCTTAAACTATGAATAAAATATTTTATAAGGTTAATTTATAAATCTTAATGTTTTTTTTTATTTTCTTGATTTAATATTGAATTGAAAATGTAATATTATTTAATTTGGAAATTTTGTTCAACTAAAACTATTATTAGTCGCAATAATAATAAATATAATGTTTGAAATAATGAAAAAGCATATTAAAACGAATGAATGCGAATCTCTTCATGAAATCAGATGAATTAATACGCTTGTTTTCATGCAACTTTTAATACTCTTAGGATTTTTGTTTTTGAAACTAAATTTTTATTGATGAACTATTATATTGTTCATTTTAAATTTAATTTTTTAAAAAAAAATATTAATTCTTACCCGGATATTCTGTTCATTTTTCCAGTTGTTTTAATTTAAAATTCACTATTAAATTTATATTAAAATCAGCAGTTTAAATGTTCATTGTAAAAGATTTGCGATATTTTTTAATGAAGGTGATTTGATGCAAGATTCTATAATCTGTATAAACTTGTTAACATTTTTGGAACAATGAATACGAATCTCTTGAGCATGAAATCAAATGAATTAATACGCTTGTTTTCACGCAATTTTAAATATTCTTCTTATGATTTTTGTTTTAGAAAATTAACTTTTTATTGATGAACTATTATATTGTTTTAATAATATCTATTTATTAATAAACCATTTGCAATATTTTCTACTGTAGTATGTAGATTGGGCAACCAGATTGTAACTGGGTGTGGTTGGGTTGAGATACTTGAGGCACAGATCGGAGGACAAACAGTTGCTTTATTTACAGACGCACAAACACCACACGCGTACAATTAGAAACGTATAATATGTAACACATTTAAAGATAAAATTATAGATTCGGGGAAGGCTTCCACTTCTAAGCCGAAAACCCAATAGATATTCAGGTACGCGCAGGGTGCACAAAATATACTTCCTTTCCAGGTGAGAGTCTGTAGTCCAACTGACCATTTCTCGTGAACGCCACAGAGCACGCTCTTAGCAGTGCATAGGAGGAAGCACTACAATACACTACAATATTCTTCTGTTAATTTATTTCATTCCATTTTTAAGCATTTTAATTAAATAATTATAAAGATTGATAGAATTTCAAAATCATAATAAAAACTTAAAGGAGCTATAACAGGGCATTGAAAAAACTTTTTGTCAGAAAAAAAATATTTTTATAATTATAAAAATAATTATAATTATTTTTATAATTTTATGATTATTAAAAGTTACAGTTAGCTCTGGAAGGTTATTTTCAAAATATATAACTAATTTTTGAAATAAAAATAAAAATATGTGAGTACTGACATTAATTATCTTTTTATATTATACTTATCTTTTTATAATTTTTGTTTGTAGTGATTCGGAATCCACTTTAAACCCGTTGGTCCTGGTCTAATATGATCATAGAGCGTTGAGGGTAGTTTTACTCGCGTCCGTAGCATATCTTAAAGCTATACATGTCCTCTGGGTAGTGCTAAATGTGTAACAGCGGTGCAGCCGTTACTTACGGCATGAAGATTAGCTGTCTCTGTATTGCCAGCTGCATTAGAACAACAACAGTATCTTTTTTAAGATACTTAAAAATGAATATCAATACAGTCAATGCAGAATTTTTTTTTACAAATTTTGCTAATAAATATAAAATCCCCGTAACGTTTACTAATTTTTATTACCGACTTCTTAATATATTGATAATACTCACATAGTTAGAATATAAAAGACTATATATTTTTTTAATTATTCATAAACTTTTTAAAATAACCTCATTTAAAAAAATCCAAGCATAATATGTCGATCATAAATGCTAATCAATTCTAGAAATCTTTTCAAATGTGTTTGCAATAAAAAAAAAAAAAAAAAAACCGCATCATAAAAATGACGATAGAATTTCTAGACATTTTTTTTTATGTTAAATAAATAATGTAATCTGTCTTCTTATCTTAGTAATGTTTTCGGTCTAGAATAAAAGGGGAAAAACATTGTTTATCTGTTATTTGATAGGGATGATATTAAATTAATTTTACATGTATAATTTTTTTAAAAACAATTATAAGTATTAGACCTGTATATATATATATATATATACTGTAACACATTTTATAATTACGAAAAGAAATTATAAAGTTCTTTTTAAAATCCTGCGACTCTGATATTTAGTTTAAGGTTGCTATTTCATTTTTTTTATTACTGTTTCAGGAGTTCTGGGTGGTTTAAACAAAGTACTTTGGCTGCGGAGCAGTCACACACTTTTATCTTGATGTTGGAGAAGAGTTGTTTTAGGTCAATGCCCATTGAAATTTTATGACACACATTTTATGTCTAGAAATATATAATTAATAAAAACTAAAAGAGAAAGGTGATAGTATAAATTCAGAGAGAGATAAAAAAATATTTTTTGAAGACTTTAAAAATAAAATGTATAAATATGAAATGAGAAGAAACTATAACATTAGAAGGAGGCCCACCATCCGGTGGGTCTTGCAGTAATGGCACTTCAGTTGAAGGAATGAATGGAAAAACAACGGATTATATGCTAAGAACAAGTACGCGGTCTTTTTCTATTTTTAAACAAAGAAATATCATACTTAGGAAAAGAATTTAAAACCTAATTGCAAGTGTTGGGAAGATTATTGTTTTTTTTTTCGTTCTAATGCAGCTGGCAAAAACACTTAGACAGCTTCGTCTTAGATGCCTTAAGGCAAGCGCTGCACAGACGTACTCACTTTGCATTACCCAGGGGGCGCGTGCAACTTGAAGATAAGCCACGGACGCGGAGTAACAATGCCCCCGCAACGCTCTACGATCCTATTAGACCGGGACCTACAGGTTAAAGTGGATTCCGAACCACTACAAACATCCATGGCACCGCCGGGACTCGAACCCGAAACCTGTGGTACCGAGAGCCAGAGCGCTAGCCACTCGGCCATTCAGGCCCTGGGGAAGATTATTGCAGAATTTACTCTTGTATTAAGTGCTTTTTCCTATTCGTTGGCCAATGTTGATTGGCACGAGCTAATAGACAAATGAAAACTAGCAATTCACTTTTTGCTTATGGCACGGGTTTCAATCATTGCGTTGAAAAAATGAGTCGATTCAGTGAGTATTGATTATATTTGCTGTGAATTCTGTTGAATTTCTTTCAAATATAGAGTAATTTTGGAAATCCTCCCTTGTCTTCTTTCTTTCTGTCAAAACCATCCTCTTCGGTTGCTCAAAACCATTTTTTTTTATTTTTTACTTGGTCACTGTCACGTCTTGGTTTGGTCTGTAACGTCGTGATTTGGTCACTGTAACGTCTTGGTTTGGTCTGTAGCGTCTTTGTGTGGTCACTGTAACGTCTTGGTTTGGTCTGTAACGTCTTTTTTTTTTTTTTTTTTTTTGGTCACTGTAACGTCTCGGCCTATCCTAGACTTATAACGGTTTCAAGAAGAGGGCCACTTTCAGGTTCATAAGAACACTTTAACGTCTTGGTTTGGTCTGTAGCGTCTTTGTTTGGTCACTATAACGTCTTGGTTTGGTCTGTAACGTCTTTTTTTGGTCACTGTAACGTCTTGGTTTGTAACGTCTTTTTTTGGTCACTGTAATGTCTCGGCCTATCCTAGACTTATAACGGCTTCGAGAAGAGGGCCACTTTCAGGTTCATAAGAACACTTTAATTGTTTTTTTACAAGCATTATATACATATATACAGAAGAACTCTAATATAGAAAAATGAAAAATAAAGAATTAAATTTGATTCATAAATGGAGTTCACTCCAAGGACGGAGATTTTCAGAGTTCTCGAGTCTACAACGAATTTAATGCACCCGGCCTGCTGTAGACCTTAATTATCACACGGCGTGACGCACGAAACCATAAGGGATTCACTTTGTAAACAGGCGGAAAACCCGGCCAATTCAGTCATTTCAGATGAAAAAAACACACTTCTGGTCTATTCATCGCAGAACTCTCTTCCTTTTTCACACACACACACAAAACTCCTTTTACGACAATCTGTCTAGGGAGGGGGGATAGGTCAGCTTCCTTCACTTCTTATTGGAGTGGACATTTCTCCACTCGTGGTCTATCCCCAATCACGATGGATTAACTCATAGTATAGTTCATATTAAATCTATAGCTGTTTCGACCTGTGAAGGCCGGACAGACATTCGCTAATTTCCTCATCATACATGATGTCGAATATCTGCTATCAGATTTGGTAGGTTGTTCTCATTAGTACAAACACTAATTGCATGTAATATAACTACCCACAATGAAGTTTATCTGATATCTGTCGATAGAGCGAGACAAATTACAACACTAAATATTTAGTGTTGTAATTTTATCCAATCCTCCACTTTAGTCCTTTGACGCCCTGTACGCTAGCTGTATACATTTTCAATAGGTCAGGAGTGTGATCATCAAAACTTTACATCAGAAGGGTTATAAACTTAAGATATCTGATATTGATATTATTTAAGGTTTATCTGACATTACTTAACTTTTATCTGATATTATTTAAAGTTTATCTGATATCTGTCAATCAAGCGAGACAAAGTATAACAATACACTTTAAAAAAAAAATATGCATTGAGATAAAAATTTGCTATTAAGAAAGTCTATTAATTACGAATTTTCCTTAATGAGATATAAAATTTCAAATATTTTGCTTAATGGTGCTAAAAATATTGCTCACTCATCATTTTTTTTTAAAAACAGTTTTCATTACATTTTCATTAACCTAAAACTGATAAATGTTAATAAAATTTCATTCTAAATAATTTATATTAAAAGATAATTTTTAAAGCAATCTTTATAAATCTGTTTGAAATTTCCTCCTATTTGCGAAATCATATGATAGTATTTCTTTCTGAAGATTATGATATCTTTTTTTCAATATTTTCGCTTCCATTGTTTAATAAACAATAAAGTGTATCTGAAATCCTCTTGTCTGTGTGTGTGTTTGCACATGTGATACATATTTCGAAGTAACAACGGATTGCATAATTATTTTCGCTTTGACAGACAAAATCCTTGGGAAGGAATTCCAAGAGTATTTATCTCTAAATGTTTGATAAAAAATATTCCAAAAAACGATTGCTGTTTTAAAAAATTGCTGTTTAAAAATGTTTTTAAATTTTAAATAATTTTAAGAATTTATAAAGTAATAAAATTCTTTTAAATAAGTTTGCAACTTTATTGGATTTTTTTTATTAATATTGAATTAGATAATTTATAATTGTAACCATGTTTCCTCCTATGGCGCCCCCTATGGCGTTCAGGAGAAATAGTCAGTAGGCCTCAAGACTCTCACCCCAGAGGAAGTACTGCGCAACCATGCGCTCTCGCTGAGAAACGTTTAGTATATAATCTCTCATCCCGAGAGGAAATATTAAAGCAACGCTGCGTAATGGTTGGCCTACAAACTCTTACCGGAGAGACAGTGTCTTTCGCTCACCCTGTGCGTACCTGAGTATTGGGTGTTCGGCTTAAAAGTGGAAACTTTCCATAAATATATAATTATATATCTTTAAATGTGGTAATATATTATTTGTGTCTATATTATTGTATATTATTGTATGCGTGTGGTGTTTGTGCGTGTTTAAATAAACTGTGTGTTCTCCAAAACTGTGCTTCAAGTATTTCAACCCAACCGCGCCGTTACAATCCAGTTGCACAACCTGCACAGTACATTATTTAATTATAATTATTCGTTGAATATAATTATTGATTTATATATCTGAAATAAGGTATTACTTGTAATACTTAAAGAACCTTCTGAAATATTTATTATAAGGGCATGCGTTCATTGTGGCTATGTTACGTTAGTGTCATCAACAAATGCAAAACTAAATATTTTTAGATAATTGATGCTGCAAAATGAGCACTGATAATAATGATGAAGTTTTTGTTGCATATACGTGTATTAATTTATGTAACATGTTAAAAATTGGGGCATCGAGTTAAAAATAAATAGCAGATCTGTCATTATTTCCACGTGCATGTGAGATCAAATTTATCAGTTTGAAATAGGCTAGTGAAGAGTACCATTGGTTTCCAAACTAGGCAATTTCACTTAAAAAATCAAAAGGAGAAGATTGTTTTGGTTTGCTCTGTCGCTCTACGGTCATTTTGTGCACATTTTAGGCTAATTAAACCGGGAGCTACAGTTTAACGTGGATTCGGAACCACCAACAAGCATCCATGTCACCGCTAGGATTTGAACCAGCCAGAGCACTAGCCAATTGACCATTAGGCCGCATAAGTAAGGCGAAGATGAACCGAAGGTTGTCATGTGTATGCCTGGGTTGAGCACAATAAATTCTTAGATCGTGAGTTTTTCAGTTGGGGGCCTAATGGCCGAGTGGCTAGCGCTCTAGCTCTAGGTATCACAGGTATAGGGTTCGAATCCCGGAGTGGATGTTTGTAGTGGGTTCGGAATCCACTTTAAGCCGTAGGTGCCGGTCTCATATGACCATAGAACGTCACAGAGCCCAATCAGACTTCTTCTCACCCACATCATTCCCTAACTATAAAGGGGCAACTCAGCTCTAGGCTCAGTGATGTGGTGTGGTAATATTATTGTTAGTTGTAGTAGTCTTGCCTTTAGTCTAGATGAGTGTGATAACACCCCACATGATATCCATTGGAATATTCCTTCATAATTTCAGTAGATAGTGGGTGCAGTGAAACAGGCTGCTCTTGGAGCATTAAACTATTTAACGTTGAATCTGTTATTCAGCTGCTCTAGTGATGAATGACATCAAGCAAAAGTGCCCATCATTCGAAAATAACTATATGTTTTTGAACATTGAGCTGAATCTTTCACTGTATGCAAGCAATAAATGTATTTCTTTAATATATAACATGATTCAGATATACTACAGTAGAACCTCTTTAAGTCGAACTTCGATAAGTCGAAAACATCCACAACTCGAAAATTTTTTTTGTTCCCTTCCTTTCAAGCCCCAAAACCTCCATTACTCGAAATTTCAACCCTCTATAAGTCGAAATAATTAGTCAATCCCCAGAAGCCATTTTGGTATATGTTTTCCCTCCGTAACTCGAAAAAAAAATTGGACCTCTGTATCTCGAACATTAGCAATGTTTGATTTTACAATCTTTTTTACAACTCGATCATTTGAAACTAATTACCTCTATAGCTCGAAGAAAAATAAGTTACCGACTTTAAGGATTTGTCGACAATGCTCGCCATTATTTCTTACAAAACAATGTATGAGTATATAGTAAATAGAATAACCAATTCTATGAAATAGCAACTTGGAAGAAGAAGAATTTTCTGCTCTTTATAGCTTAGATAATGCTATAGATAGAGAACGATCGAATTATCTAAAGCAAATAAATAAATAAATAATAACTGACTTTTTTTATTGCATAATATTTTTAATTTTAAGGTTGTTTCGGAATTATTTTGATTTTTTATTGTAGTACATAACGTAACTTTTAAGTTGCAAATAAGCATGTTTATTACATCTGTAACTTGAATTTTATTTATTTTGCCTCACTAACTCAAATAAATTAGAAAGAATCATAATATTTTTAATTTTAAGGTTGTTTCGGAATTATTTTGATTTTTTATTGTAGTACATAACGTAACTTTTAAGTTGCAAATAAGCATGTTTATTACCTCTGTAACTTGAATTTTATTTATTTTGCCTCACTAACTCAAAATAAGTTAGAAAGAATCTAAACCTCTACAAGTCGAATATTTCCTTACAAAATCCGCGTAAGTCGAAATCCTCCATAAGTCGGAAACTCTATAACTCGAATTATTTGCCTATGATGATTAGAGAACGATCGAATAATCTAAAGCAAATAAATAAATAAAAAATAATAACTGACTTTTTTTGTTACATAATATTTTTAATTTTAAGATTGTTTCGGAATTATTTTGATTTTTTATTGTAGTACATAACGTAACTTTTAAGTTGCAAATAAGCATGTTTATTACCTCTGTAACTTGAATTTTATTTATTTTGCCTCACTAACGCAAAATAAATTAGAAAGAATCTAAACCTCTACAAGTCGAATATTTCCTTACAAAATCCGCGTAAGTCGAAATCCTCCATAAGTCGGAAACTCTAGAACTCGAATTATTTGCCTATGATGATTAGAGAACGATCGAATTATCTAAAGCAAATAAATAAATAAAAAAATAATAACTGACTTTTTTTGTTACATAATATTTTTAATTTTAAGATTGTTTCGGAATTATTTTGATTTTTTATTGTAGCATAACGTAACTTTTAAGTTGCAAATAAACATGTTTATTACCTCTGTAACTTGAATTTTTAATTATTTTACCTCACCAACTCAAAATAAGTTAGAAAGAATCTAAACCTCTACAAGTCGAATATTTCCTTACAAAATCCGCGTAAGTCGAAATCCTCCATAAGTCGGAAACTCTAGAACTCGAATTATTTGCCTATGATGATTAGAGAACGATCGAATTATCCCTAAATAAAAAAATAATAACTGTTCGACTTACAGAGGTTGTACTGTATATATCAGCTGTAGAACACTTTACACAAAAGTGAAAGGCAATTTTGTACTTTTCTGTGTTGAAAACTACATGTTGCTTTTAATGTTGTTGCCTTGGTAAATATTATTGAAATTTCAAAAAATATTGCAATACAGAAAACAAATCCAAAATGAAATATTTTTAAGTAATTGATCTTGCAAAACGAACACTGATGATATTAAATGAAATTTTTGTTGCATTATACATGGATTAATTTACGCAACGTTTAAAATTATGCCGCCAAGTTAAAAATAAATAGCAGAACTGTCATTATTTCCGCATGCGTATTAGATAAAATTTTTCAAATTATTTCAAATTTACTTCTCAGCAATTACGTTTATACTATGTTTAATGCATTTATTTTATTTTTTGAAACTAATTTCGGAAAATTATTTAATTTACTTCAGGTGCTGTAAATTTAATACTGAGCATAACTTTGTGTCAAAATATCATAATTATGTGATCTTTCCGTTAATGACAACAATAAATATTGTTCCTAACTTAAAAAAATACTCTTAAATCAAAAACTCTTTTCGATATCTACTATCTAATCTAATCAATCAATCTATCTATCTATCTATCTATCTATTTATCAAATCTGTCTGACATATATATATATATATATATATATATATTATATGAATTTAATAGTTCTCTTTTCTTGAAACTAACATCTTAATTTACTGGCAATTTCATGAGCTAACAAATATTCAGATTTACTTTATTTTTTATTTATTAACTTTATTTTATCATTTCACAATGTTTTTACAGAATCCCAGAGAAAAAATGACTATAAGAAAATTATATTAATAATTAAATGTTGTTGTAAACATTTTGTCACTGTTCAGATAATGATTTCTTATTTAAATAAATTTTTTTTCATTCCATAAAGAAAATTTTCTGTTTATACAGATATAAATTATATAAAGACTGAACTTAACGCTCTCCATTATTTAAATATAGAGCATGTGAATTTCTGAATGCAGAATAATTATAAAAGCATAAATTCAAAGGAAATAGTAGAGAACCTTTTAATTAATAAAAGAAGTGAACAGTCATTTCTCATACGTTTATAAAAATTTTTGAATACATAAAAGGGTTTTTCATTTACGATGTCTCACAAAAACCTTTTTCTTGAAATGAAATTTCTGAATAATTTTCATTGCAATTAACAAAATAAAGTATTGTAGAATATAGTAAAAAATACAGTATTATAAAATAATATAAAAATATTATAAAGTCATAAAGTAAAAATAAGTATAATAAAATAAAGTATTCATTATCATTGGCGCAACATCCCAGTGTGGGCCAAGGCCGTCTACCCACTGGTAGATTTCGAGACGAGAGATGTTTTTCGTTTTTTTACGGGGTAGGGTTGTCAGTTCTACGCCCAACGCTCAACAGTCATATGAGACCGGGACCTACGGCTTAAAGTGGATTCCGAACCACTGCAAACATCTATGGCACCGCCGGGATTCGAACCCGAAACCTGTAGTACCGAGCGCTAAATAAAGTATTATAAAATAATATAAAAATATAATAAAGTCATGAAGTTAAAATAAGTATAATAAAGTATAATATAATAAAGTAATAAAATAAAGTATTATAAAATAATAAAATATAATAAAGTAATAAAATAAAGGATTATAAAATAAATATAGATAGTATAAAACTGAATAATTTTCATTGCAATCAATTAAATAAAAGTTTCTTATTCATAAAAACTTTCGAATACATTGAATTTTTATAAAATAATTTAGACTTAAATTACAAAATTGGTGAAATAATTTATATTTCTCTGTTTATAATTTCAATTATATTCTTCAAATTAAATCATATGGTAAAATAAAAATCCTCAAAATGAAATATTTTATCTTTCTTCTCAGTATTGTAGCAGATTCTTTTTTTGTTATCTTCGGATTGTTGGATTAAATTTATGATTCTTTTGAAGTTACTACATTTCTTATTTCTACATCTTTTATTTTTTTGTAAGCAACCTTTCTTGGCAACGCGACGATAACTTTATTTTCAAGGTCAGTAACATAAAAATAGGTATTTATGAGATAAAGTTTGTCATTCACAAGGCATGAACTGTACTTATGTTTTTCTCCAAATTTTTAAACACAAAAGTCCAGTCAGAGCTTTTGTTAGAAATTTTGTATACAGTGATTCGTTTTGTTGACCTTCCAAAGGATGTTTACAGCAAATCAATTTTATTTTTGTCTAAAAGGCGAACTGGATTCCTCCGAAACAAAATTGCACGTTTTCTTTAAATTCATTTTTTGACGAAAAATAAATGCTTTCGTGGTAGAAAATGAAAGAAAAAACTCAAAAACCTTTCCTGTCAGAATAGTCATCAGACAATGAGTCCGCAATACGAAACAAGGTGTTCCTCACTAACGCCACCTGGGGTACATTCGCAACAGGTACGGTAAAAGGTCTCGCCAAGCTGACAGACCACAACAAGCTTGCTAAAGTAACAGACGGCCACTCGCTGTTGCTGCTGCTGCATTAACATAAGGTGAATGTATTCGTACCCGTCTTCTAAGTGAGCCGATACTAGTTTCTTGCAGCATGGGTGAAAAACGAGATATCTCCCCGGGGCATGAGGTAAAAAATGTTTTGATTTGAGTTCTTTGACTTTTCGGTTTTTTTTCTGAAAGCTGTCTTTTAATGTTAAATACATTTCAAGTAGAAAAAACGAATCAAAATATTTTATTTATTATTTTAAAATGTCCGTTTTTTCACATTAAATGTGTTCCATCTAGAATTAAATAAAAAAAGCATTTTAAAACGGAATTAATTGTAAAATAATTATTTTTTAACGATTCTGTAAATTAATGTTTTTATAAAGAAATATTTAAGAAATATATATAATAAAAATATATAATAATTTTTTTAAATATATATATTTTTTAAATATTTAATATTTTTCTTAAGAAATTATTTTGTAACGCAAAATGTACTGAAATTAAGATAGATTATACATAGCATATTAAAATAAAAATCTGAGAAATTTTTAAAGTATTTATATGATTTGTTTTAAGAATTTGTGGGTTTCCAGTTCAATTCTCTCTAAAGAATCTAAGACAAGATGTTAATGTAAGAATTATTATTTTAAAATGTTCATTTTTTTATAATATTAGATACGCTCAATCTAGAATTAAATAAAGAAACATTTTTAACACTATTAATTGTAAATTTTTTTTAACGATTATCTTAATGCTTTTATAGCTTTAAGAAATTCAATTTTTAACGTAAAATATACTTAAACTACGGCATTATCATATATAACATATTAAAATGAAGATTTGTGAAAATTTTAAAGTATTTGTGAGATTTGTTTCCTCTGAAAACTATTTTTTAATGTTAAATGCATTTCAAGTAGGAAAAAATATCAAAATATCTTATTTATTATTTTGAAATGTTCGATATTTTTTATAATATTAAATATACTCCATATAGAATTAAATAAAAAAAAAAAGCTTTATAACACCAAAATTAATTGTACAAAATTTTTTTAACATTTTCTGAATTAATGTTTTTATAGCTTTAAGAAATTATTTTGTTTATATTCTTAAATTAAGATATATTATACATAACAGATTAAAATAACGATTTGCGAAAATTTTAAAGTATTTGTGAGATTTGTTTCTTCTGAAAATGATTTTTTAATATTATTAATTATTTTAAAATGTTCCTTTTTTTTATAATATTAAATATGTTCCATCTAGACTAACATTAAAAAAGCCTTTTAACAACAAAATTAATTGTAAAAAAATTTTTTTTAATGATTCTCTAAATTAATGTTTTTATAACTTTAAGAAATTATTTTGTAGCGCAAAATATACGACGAACACTGTTTTCAGATGAAACAAATCTGCCAAATATTTTTAAAATTTCACAAATCTTAATTTTAATATGCTATGTAGGATATATCTTAATTTAAAAGATATATCATGCATAGCATATTAAAATTAAGATTTATGAAATTTTTAAAGTATTTGTGAGATTTGTTTCATCTGAAAACTATTTTTTAATGTTAAATACATTTCAAGTTGAAAAAAAATCAAAATATTTTATTTATTATTTTAAAACGTTCGTTTTTTTTATATTAAATATGTTCCATTTAGAATTAAATAAAAAAAAAGGCTTTTTAACTCCGAAATGAAGAGTAAAAAATTTTTTTAAATTATTCTCTAAATCAATATTTTTATAGCTCTTTTAGAAATTATTTTGTAATGCATAACATACTTAAGGTATATCATAGCATATTAAAATAGAGACTTGTGAAATTTTTGGAAGTATTTGTAGGATTTGTTTTAAGAGTTTGTGGATTTCCAGTTCAATTCTCTTTAAAGAGTCAATTACTAAATATTAACGTAAGAATTATTTAATCATTAATTAAGACGTTAAATTATGTGCAGATAAGAAGTGAAAAATCCTTCAAAGCCATGAAATAATGATGTTCTAGTGAGTTCTTAGGCCATTTAATTGACTATGGTTTTTGTAAAACATTTTGTAATAAAACAATATCAAAAATTGTTATAAAAAAATCATCAAATATTTGAATTTTTATCCAAATATGTGCTGATTTTTCATTCTAATTCTGTCTAGAATTTTGAAATTAATTTTAGGAATTAATATTGAAAAAAAAAAAGAAGAAATAAATAAAGAAATAATAATAATAATGAAACAATAAATAAGAAATAATAATAATGAAACAATAAATAAGAAATAATAATAATAATGAAACAATAAATAAGAAATAATAATAATAATGAAACAATAAATAAGAAATAATAATAATAATGAAACAATAAATAAGAAATAATAATAATAATGAAACAATAAATAAGAAATAATAATAATAATGAAACAATAAATAAGAAATAATAATAATCATGAAACAATAAATAAGAAATAATAATAATGATAATGAAGAAATGAATAAGAAATAAATGATCAGTGATTGAACATGCCGCGTCTGATTTCTGCAGACTAATTAAAAAAATGAGAAATTACTTGAGGGCATGAGCGAGACTGTTTTTCTAATACTGGAGATTGTTTTATTAATTATTTTCTAATACTGGAAGATTGATTTATTGATTATTTTCTAATACTGGAAGATTGATTTATTGATTATTTTCTAATACTGGAAGATTGATTTATTGATTATTTTCTAATACTGGAAGATTGATTTATTGATTATTTTCTAATACTGGAAGATTGATTTATTAATTATTTTCTAATACTGGAAGATTGATTTATTGATTATTTTCTAATACTGGAAGATTGATTTATTGATTATTTTCTAATACTGGAAGATTGATTTATTAATTATTTTCTAATACTGGAAGATTGATTTATTGATTATTTTCTAATACTGGAAGATTGATTTGCTGAAACTGATTTTAGGATTATTCTTTTTGTTTCTTTTAAAAATAACTGTTTAGCTTGAAACGCACTTAAAACTAAGTAAAAAAAATCATAAAATATATTTTTAAAAAAAATCTAAAAATTTGCATTTTTTAGTAGAAGTCACCTAAAACTGAAATTAATTTAATAATTAGTAACAAAATGCAAATTATTAATTAATCAATCGAGACCATACAACAATATTTTTCTACTCCTGAGATTGATTATGGGATTTTTGTCTAATCATTTTTCTCTAAACCAATTTTTGTAACAAAATTAGGTTAAAAAATTATTTAGTGTTTAAAGTTTTTAATTTTTAAAGTCACAATTCCTTTCTTGAATATCTAATTTAATCTAGAAACTGTAAACTAGTTTAGTTTATCATGGACACAGTAAGAATAAAACAAAAAATTAATGGATCGGAAATTAACTAAGTTCAGACTTGTTTATGGAGCATGACTAACAAATAAGAAATTTCTTTAGTGCATGAAATGAAAATGTTTTTGAAGCGTTGGATTGATTATACATTTTTTAAATCTTTATATATTTTTAAAACTACCTTTTAGTAAAATATATATTAAAATTAAGTAAAAACCTTTATGAAATATTAAATTAAATTTTGGTTCCATCATTTCAGTTTTATCTAAGTATATTTCTAAATAATATGTAAATATATAATTTGTTAAACCTATCACAGATTTTATGGAGTTTATTTTTTCAATTACTTTATCTCGAAAAATTTTATGGTTGAGAGGCTTTACTTTCTGATCAATTTAACATGGATATTTTCTTTATATAATATTGTGACTCATAGGTAGTATATTCGTACGTTTACAATTTTTTTCCACAAGTTAATAAAAATTCAACATGAACTATCTTAGAATATCAGTATTCACATCTTCCTGTACTTAATTTTAGTTTCTAATAAAACGAAAAGTAGTAAAAAAGTTTTTGGTATTCAGATATAATTTTCTGCTTGAAAGCATGTTATGAAATTCATTAATATGCATAACTGAAAAAGTTCAAAAGGTAAAAGAAAAGTAGACATCTCAGATGTTTCGTCATATTATACGTTGCCTAAGTTGTCGGCAATAATAGTTGAAATTCTTGTTAGTAATTTCAGCGTAATGTAACATAAGGAGATCGTATACGGGCGTGATTGTATTACAGACGCTATAACTGATTTTGTATTTTACTTAGGTTATTAATATATTTTCTGGAAAAAACTACAAAAATTCTAAGAACTATATATAATATAAATTAAAAAGTTATATGAAAATTTTTTTAAATTAAAATATTAAATATAAATGAATATTTAAAATCATTATGTTTAAGTATTAAAATTCAGTTTAAAAACCAAGTAATTTAAGTTGTATTTTTATGCAGGTCTAACAATGTTGTACAACGCTAGACAATGCTGCTAGACATGTAAGACACAGCATGCTCCTTTTATTTTCTGCCATTTTCTGCCATCATTAAATAATTGTAAAATTGCGAAATTTGAAATTAATATTTTTTAAGCGTTTTTTCTAAAATAACAACATTTTAAGTTTATGAATTAGTCTTTTTTTACTGTTACAAATAAACAGACTATAAAAATCCTTCGCCAAATATCTTTTTAAATAAAAAATAACAGTATATAATAACAACAAAAATTAATATTATTTCATAGTCCACATTTTTAATTATTTCATGAATCGAATATTACTTGATGAAATTTACTTAATTCGTTTCCTAAATATGACATTTTTATTTACTTTAATCACTTTAGAATTTTATTTTTCAACTAAATATGTCAATATTTTCTTTTTCTTTTTAATAATGAAATAGTTTTTAGAATTAAAATTTGTAAATTAGGTAAGAAGCGAGTTGGCGAACTTTATAAGGTTCCAAATTTTTCTAATAAAGATTTGAGCTCTGCAAAGAATGATATTCTATAATGTTTTAAAAAATTTGGTGCCAATATATCTGAACTAAAACAGAGTACAAAACCTTTAATTTAACCTTTTTTTAATCTAACTAATCTTTGAAATTTATCGGACATATATCTCCAATTGAAGCATTACAATTACATTGTAATTTACGATGTGACGAAGAATTTAAAAAATCCTTCTAAGTAGTTCCATTCAAATTCAGTAGTAGTAGTAAAATTCAAATTTAAGCTATCGCATGCAATAAAAACAACTTGTGGCATTTTATATAAACAAGCAATTTAGTAAAAGGATATGAACTTGCCCAAAGAAGAATAAGATGTTGTTTGATAAAGTAGTCACGTAGCATTCCGATCTGATATAGAATCATCCAGTTCTTGATTATCTGATGCATTTATAATTGTCGAAATGTCGTGACTCTGGCAGTGAATCTTGATAAATTATTCTATTGCCAATAGATCACAGATGCATGGGATTGGAGTATAAAGATCGAATACAAAACAGCACATCATAACAAATGACAATAATTACATAACTGTGACTACATAAAGATAAAAGAATATTAGTCGCTGGATGCCAATTGCATCAAATCTCTAGGCCGCCAATGTATAATTTTTTTTCATTCAACGAACAGCATAGCAATTGATCTTTGTCCATCTCAAAGTTCTGGTTGCACAAAGGACTGTTATATATACCAATGCTGTGTAGATGCTTAGCAAGACAATTATGTCTAGTCTCCAGGCGGAAGGCCGCTACTGCGATGGATCTAGTGAGTCTAGGGTTTTACAAATCGAGTCCCTCCACTTCTTTTTCTTAGTTTCTTCTAATTGGTAATCCGCAATTGGTCTTAAATTAAATTAAATTTTGTATTTTCAACATTATAAAATAGTGTAAACAGTTTTTAATAAATAATAATAAAATGACTATATTAATTTATTTTATTATTATTTATTAAAATATTTTTTACATACTTCTATAATGTTTACAGTAATTATTTAACACTCTTTATACTGATTTAACGATAGTTGTTAAGCAAAAAATTAATATAAATCCACAAATTATGATATTCACTATAACAACAACAACAAAAATGTTGTTTAATAATATTTAATTTCTTTTGCAGCCGAATTTCTTTATAAATTACAAAAGACAGTCAAATGAAATAATCCATTAAGATATTAATAGTGAATTTTCTTTGAATTTTTATTATTTTTTCAATTCCTTCTATTAGCTCACACTCTTCCTATATATATCTTGTTCAAATTTTGAATCGTTAATAAAATATTTTTTATTCATGCACTCAAGTTCATATACATATTTTTGAAGTTGTAGTGGATGACACTTGATAACAATACAGTTTTTTCAAATATTAATTCAGTAATTAAATTTAATTAATTAGTTTTTTTTAGATTTACCTTGCATAGTTATATCTACCAATAGATGACGCCAGATAAACTTTAAAAAATGAAAGAAAATTATTTGTAAAGAACTTTCTGCAATATAATGAGAAAAAAAGTAGGAATTGACTTTAAAAATTTTATTTTTATATTACTTGTTTTTTTGAATATCATTTACTAAAATTTATCTTGGTAGCTCATGATTATTGGACAATAGTTTCATTACACTTAAATAGGAATCGGGATTAACAAGGATTCCCCTTTTTAAGCGTAAAAGGAAGTATTTGCCGTTGCACCTGTCAATAGAAGTTATTTAAAGAGGAACTTGTCCAGGAAGTTGGCAATATAGTTGGTTAAATAATATTCACAAGGTCTACAGCTAGATACATCGCGTGAATTTTTCAATGGGTCATTCAACTTTTCATTTGCCTCGACATCTGATTATGAAATGAAAAACTCATCATAAAAATTCATAAGAAATAGTTAGTTTTGGTACAAGATTTGTTTTGTAATTACTATTTTGAAGGAGAAGTTGCTTTTATGGGAAGAAAAATAATGCAAAATGTGAGTTAAATTCTTATACTATATCATGAACACATATTTCTGATATTATTGAAATCATCATATGCTGATGTTATTCAACTTAAGTAGACGCATGAATTATTAAAGTATGTTATTTTATTTATATAATAATTATTTCATCTCAAATGTTATGTTTGTCGAATTTTGTTTTGTTTATTCGAATTGATTGATATTTTTAATAAAAAAAGTTATTTAATTAAAAATATCATTTAGTTAATTAGTTATTTAATTAAAAATATCACAAAGTCTAAAGCTATACATATCGTGTGAGTTTTTCAATGGGTCATTCAACTTTTCATTTGCCTTGAAATCTGATTATGAAATAAACTCATCATAAACATTACTAAGAAATAGTTAGTTTTATTATAAGAACTGTTTTATAACTACTATTTTGGAGGAGAAGTTGCTTTTATACGAAAAAAAAAGTAAAGCAAAGCTGAGAGTTAAATTCTTATTTCATAAACACATATTTCAAATATTATTAAAATGATCATTTGCTGATATCATTCAACTAAGCAGAAGTTATATATGTACCATTAATGTAAATTATTGTATTTCCTAATCTAATTTTTAAAGTTATGTGTTAATATTTCTTTGTATGGAGGTATATGTTTGAATAATTCAAGTATATTATTTTATTTTATATAATAATTATTTCATCTCAGAAAATATTGTTTTTGTTTTTATTACTTTGAAATTAAAATAAGTTATTTAATTACAATATAATTATACTTATTAATTAACTATATTTATTTTGATTTGAATTCTGAAAACCAGAAAAATGTTATTTTCGTTACGTATTTTATACAATACCGATGTACATAAGCATGTCATGTGAGTCATAATATTTGAACCATTTAAAAGTGCAAATCATTCAAATCTGTACAATTACAAATATATATATATATATAATAATTATTTCATCTCAAAAATTATTATTTTTGTTTGTAATTCTCTGGAATTAAAAAGAGTTATTTAACTAAAAATGTAATTTCACTTATTAATTAATTATATTTACTTTTATTTGAATTTAGCAAACCAGAAAAATGTTATTTTCGTTATGTATTTTATACAATGTTTACATATGGAAAGGAATATTTGCAATGTGAGTCATAATATTTGAACGATTCAAGAATGCAAATCGTTCAATCCTGCACAATTACATATGCAAACAATGTTATATAATAATTATTTCATCTCAAAAAGTATTGTTTTCGTTTGTAATTCTCTGGAATTAAAAAGAAGTTATTTATTTAAAAATATAATTATACTTAGTAATTAATTATATTTATTTTTAATTGAATTCCAAAAACCAGAAAAATGTTATTTTCGTTACGTATTTTATACTTTGTTTACATATGGAAAGGAATATTTGCAATGCGAGTCATAATATTCGAACGGTTCAAAAATACAAATCGTTCAATCCTGCACAATTACATATGCAAACAATGTTATATAATAATTATTTCATCTCAAAAAGTATTGTTTTCGTTTGTAATTCTCTGGAATTAAAAAGAAGTTATTTATTTAAAAATATAATTATACTTAGTAATTAATTATATTTATTTTTAATTGAATTCAAAAACCAGAAAAATGTTATTTTCGTTACGTATTTTATACTTTGTTTACATATGGAAAGGAATATTTGCAATGCGAGTCATAATATTCGAACGGTTCAAAAATACAAATCTTTTAAATCTATATGTAATAAATATTTCATCTCAAAAATTATTTATTTTGTTTGTAATTCTCTGGAATTAAAAAGAAGTTATTTATTTAAAAATATAATTATACTTAGTAATTAATTATATTTATTTTTAATTGAATTCCAAAAACCAGAAAAATGTTATTTTCGTTACGTATTTTATACTTTGTTTACATATGGAAAGGAATATTTGCAATGCGAGTCATAATATTCGAACGGTTCAAAAATACAAATCTTTTAAATCTATATGTAATAATTATTTCATCTCAAAAATTATTTATTTTGTTTGTAATTCTCTGGAATTAAAAGAAGTTATTTATTTAAAAATATAATTATACTTAGTAATTAATTATATTTATTTTTAATTGAATTCCAAAAACCAGAAAAATGTTATTTTCGTTACGTATTTTATACTTTGTTTACATATGGAAAGGAATATTTGCAATGCGAGTCATAATATTCGAACGGTTCAAAAATACAAATCTTTTAAATCTATATGTAATAATTATTTCATCTCAAAAATTATTTATTTTGTTTGTAATTCTCTGGAATTAAAAAGAAGTTATTTATTTAAAAATATAATTATACTTAGTAATTAATTATATTTATTTTTAATTGAATTCAAAAAACCAGAAAAATGTTATTTTCGTTACGTATTTTATACTTTGTTTACATATGGAAAGGAATATTTGCAATGCGAGTCATAATATTCGAACGGTTCAAAAATACAAATCTTTTAAATCTATATGTAATAATTATTTCATCTCAAAAATTATTTATTTTGTTTGTAATTCTCTGGAATTAAAAAGAAGTTATTTATTTAAAAATATAATTACACTTAGTAATTAATTATATTTATTTTGATTTGAATTCTGAAAACCAGAAAAATGTTATTTTCGTTATGTATTTTATACAATATTTACATATGGAAAGGAATATTGCTAATGCGAGTCATAATATTCGAACGATTCAAAAGTGTAAATCTTTCAAATCTATTTATGTAATAATTATTTATTTTGTTTGTAATTCTCTGGAATTAAATAAGAAGTTATTTAATTAAAAATAATTCTACTTATTAATTAATTATATTTATTTTTATTTGAATTCTGCAAACCTGAAAAATATTCTTTTTGCAACTTATTTTATACGATGTTTACATATGGAAAGGAACACGTGGAATGCGAGTCATAATATTTGAACGATTCAAAAGTGCAAATCGTTCAAACCTGTACAATTACACAAAAACCTGCACTTCCTATAAGGAAGTAACTTGGATTTGTCATCCTTTATTCATACATTCTAGTACTTTTTTTCACGCAGGTTGAATACAAATATATTCATTTTCGTTTATCTCTTTTGTTTATAATATTCAAAAAAAAATTTTTGTTTAATCTTTTGTGATCAGCCAGCCTCGAACATTTCCGGAACTACAATTTTTTTTCCAAGAAGCCACAACTATTTATTTTCTCTGTTTTATTTCGATCTATTTTCATATTGTTTTTTTTTTATTTCGCTTAAAATGAAAGTGTCCGGAAATAAACTATTGCGTAATAAGTTTTTGAATGTGTGCTGTTTATTTTGATTTTATTATTCTGTTTCATAATTAAATTGCTTTTAGTTTCGTAATTGCAATGTTGTTTCTAAGAAATACACCTTCCACAATGGAGAAGGATGTTTTAAAGGTTAGCAGAAAGTCGAAAAAACGAAAATTAAATATAAGGATTCTTTTGTTTATACTACTGTGCCCAAAAAGTAAGCTTTTTTAAATTCTTTATTTATTCTTCCATATTTATTTAATCGACTTCAAATAATCCTTTCCGGACACGATACACTTATGCCAACGTTTTTTTCCAATCTTCAATGCATGCTAAAAAGTCATCGGCAGGGATGTCCTTCAAAGCGCGAGTAAACAACATACGAGTAATTATTAAAAACAATAATAAACAACATACGAGTAATTTAAAACCAATATTAAGAATCATACGAGTAATTATTAAAGTTAAAACATGTTGGAGTTTTCAATCTGAAAATTGAAAACTCCAACATGTTTTAACTTTAATAATTACTCGTATGTTGTTTTAATATTACTACTGCACCCAAAAAGTGAGACCAATTATTTTTTGTCAAAAACTCTTTATTTATTCTTCCAAATTTATTTCATCGACTTCAAATAATCCTCTCTGGACACAATGCACTTATGCCAACTTTTTTTTCCAATCCTCAATGCATGCTAAAAAGTCATCGGCAGGAATGGCCTTCAAAGCGCGCGGCAATTCCAGTTGAATCTCTTCAATCGACTCAAAACGATGCCCCCAGAGTGATCTTTTGAGTTTAGAGAATAGCCAGAAGTCGCATGGTGTGAATACAGTGGTTGTGGAACGATATGGGTTTCATTTTTGGTGAAACAGTCACGAAAAATCAATGCAGTGTGAGCCGGATAGTCAGTGTTTTCGGTACCAATCGAAATTTGACACTTTTGAGGCCCAAAATGGAAATGACCGATCCTTTTGAAATTCCAACAACATCAGCAAGGTCTCTAATTGTAAATAGATGGTTTGCAAGCACCAAATCTTTAATTTTTTGGACGTGAGCTTCGTCGGTTGAGGTTGATGGTCGATCAGAGGGCTCTTCGTCTTCAACGCGTTCTCTGCCTTTTTTGAACTGTTTATACCACTTGTAAAAATATCTTTCTGATATCAGAATGATCACCGAACACTTTCTGCAACATTTTATACGTTTCCGCAAACAAAATTTGATGCAAGTTCTTTGCTTAATTAATTCAGATATTTCAAAAATCGCCGAAATCAGTTTTAGCGTCTCACAATGTCAAGCGTAATTCCAACACTAATGAATATTTTGATGTCAAATTTCACACAGATATCAAGGGCAGGCCCAGCAACCTAAAAATGAAAAAAAAATTGAAATTCCTTATACTCCGGGAATTTTAAATTGAAAATTGGGTTTACTTTTTGGACACAGTAGTATCTAGAAATGCCATAAATTTCTGTATCCATTACACTTGGTTAGAGTTTTTGGGAAATGATAATTATGTTATCGTATTACTTTATTAAATTATGGTAAATTATTAATGATTTAAAATAGTCAATTTTTTTCGGAGATTCTTTCTGTGTTCTTTGGTAATGGGGTGAAAAATGTAATTTTTCTTCATATCGCATCGCATCATTTTTCTTCACCACGCATCATTTTACGTATAGATTATCTATAATATCTGGTTAAAAAGATTGTGGCATTAAATCTCGCTCATGTTTTCCCCTTTTGAGATATTTCCATTTTTATATTGGTATCAATTTCTTTTTAAATTTTACACGATTCCCTAATATTCATAAAACTCGTAATTTCTTTTATATTCTGATTTTAGATAATTACCCAAAGCATGAAAGAATTTTTTTTGACATAATAAACAGCAAAGACAGTAAAAAAATTAAGATAAAATAATTTTTTTTAAGACATCCTATTGTAAAAAAATAAATAGATTTCTCTTTGAAAATAAGGGCTTAATCTTGGTAAACACGTTGATTCTTTTTTTTTTCTCGCAAAATATAAAAATAAATGGGATTATTGCAAAATAGAAAAAAAGGATTTTTGTTAAAGCAAGGATTCGCTAAATGCAATCATTCGATTTGTTTGTTATGAACTAACTTCCCGTTGTGGAAGGTTGACCCAGGACCTCCTTTGGAGATGGTTGTGAGCATAGGAAAAGGTTTAAAAAGTAACTCTAAGAAAAAAAAACTCTCAACTCCTAGGTCAGGGATGGGCAAACTTTTTCGGTCGCGGGACAAAAATCGGAAAAAAAAAAATTGGCTGGCCAAGATAAATTTTTCTAAAATTTAAAAAACAATATACAAGTATTACAATTTAAATATGTTAATGAGATGAGTGAAATTTACGATTTCATTTTTAAAAGTTCCTTATATTGAGGTTCGAAGTGTTTGATTCGAAGTGTATTGATTCTAAGGAACGAGGCTAAATGCTCATCTGTCAGTCTACTTCTGAAATAATTCTTTCTAAGGTTCATAGTTGAAAACACTTGTTCACATATAAAAGATGAAGCAAACATGGCACTGATTTTCTGGGCGTGAGATATTAAATTTGTGAAACTTACTTTCGATAATGATTTGTAAAACTCTAAATTTGGCTCGGACCGGCAAATTAAAATTCTATCCGCAGGCCGAATAGAACATTCCGGCGGGCCGGTGTTCGCCCGCGGGCCGTAGTTTGCCCATCCCTGTTCTGTCTTTTTCAAGAGTTAAGAGCTTTAGGAGAAATTATTAAACAAATGCGAATCATTCTTACCATTATATCAAGTGGAAAATGATATTTGCACTGATGCATTCATAAACTATGCGTTTACTTCTGCCATAGATTAAAATTATGTGTGGTATATGATGCCTCTTACAATGCACAAAATGTCAATATATGGAGCTGAAATTATTTCTTCTGCATTGATATCATTGGATATCTGTCTGAAGAGGTAATGTTTAAAGATTGTTAACATTTTTCTACACAGATTTCGAGAGAAAAATGCGATGATAACTTTCACACTCTTCTGATATCAACTGATCCATTTACCTGAAGTAATTTTGTTCTAAGATCAAATAAAAGAAAAAAAATTGAATAATGATTTTTTGAGAATCTTTCAGTAGAGGGACTTAATCAAATTCAGAAGATTCGGAATTGGGTTACAAATGTGTATTCTGTTTTCAGATAATACTTCAAATTACTTTTTTTATTTTGTCATCAAGATTTGTGTTTTTAAGTTTTGTTTTTAGTAAAACGAATTATTGTTATCAGCATTAAAGATTTTTTTCATTATTGCTAATATAAACATAAACATGAAAAGGTTATTGTTAATTTTCCAAGTTATTTGTTGTTTCCTGTATGAGACTTCTATAGTTATGTGTTTAATGTTATCTTTTATTTTAATATTATAATTTATTTTATGAATCTTTGTATATTTTCTGCGGTTTTTTTTAACTGTACAATTGATTGATTAGATTTAATTTTTGTGTAATTATTTTCGAAAACTAAGGCCTAAAATTTCACTATGGATGTTTGTTTCAATTGTATCTAGAATTTCATTAAAAAAAATAAATTCTAAAATTTTGAATTTTTATTATTGTTATTTCTTTTTTTTTTTTTAATTTTAAGAATTAGACTTTTGACAGAGTACTGCTTTAAATCTCATTTTTTTGTAATAAAGTTTTTTTGCCAATTTAATGGTGGTACTTTAAATCGCTTGTAAATCAAAAAAATTACAATGGCAAAAGAATAAAATATAAACAAAACAAATTTCTATTAAATAATTCAAAAAAGTGGAAGGAAACACGGAAAGCTGTAATCAGACATTCTATTTGTCCATACAAAGCTCTCTATTAAAGTCACCATCGAATTTCCTCGTTTCTTAAAGAAGATACTTTAACATATCCCATCGGGAGCGGCCTGATGGACAATTGGCTAGCGCTCTGGCCTTTGATACCATAGGATTCAGATTCGATTCCTGACGGTGGCATGGATGTTCGTTAGTAGTTCGGAATCCACTTTAAAGTGTAGGTGCCGGTCTAATTAGTGCAAAAAATGACCTTAAATCGTCAAACCAAGCCCCATCGGAAGTCGAACTTGTTGCTTCCTGCATGATAGCATGTGATGCAAAGAGTTGGACGAAAAATTTATGTTCCAGAATATTTTATTATTGAAATTTTATTATTATCTAGAACTTAAATTTATGTTTAAAAATGTTAAAATAATCTATCCCACTATTTTCTTTATTCTTATCTACATATATATGTGAGACATATATCTGCGGGGATAAAAGTTGGTTTAAAGGGATCAAAACAAAAGCCGATTCATAGATTTTATTGTCAGTTTTAAGAGCCGTCCGACAAACATTAAATCGTTGAAGGCGAGATATGAATAAAATGTTTATCTTATTATTTCTTCTTTATAATATCAATGACGCTATCACATATTTGTATTGTGGTGATAAAAATGCATCCTTTCTGGTATTTTATCTCTGCGTCTTGCAAGATAAATTTTCATTGCATATTTATGTTTCGTGTGAGATGTTTTTCATTTCGTTACCTGATGTGAATTTTTACTGAGCCATCTGCACCATTTAACATACCTGTACCATTTTAATAAGTCCTGTCTGAAATTCTGCTTCAAATCAGTTGTCTATAACACAGGCCAACAGTAATAATTTTTCATAATTTGGGATCTCCCCAATGTTTTTTTTGCATACTGAACTCAAAACTGACCATTAAATCATCGCAGGACGTTTCGTTTATTCTTAAAAAGCATCTTTATTTTACACTCGCGCACAACGGAAAATTTTAATCAATTATTGTAAATCAAAGATTCTTTGTAGTGGTGTGGGAACGGGCGCCTCGTTAGAAAGCCAGATTGCACTGATGTGGGTAAGCGTCTGTGTTTGGGCGCCATGTTAGGCAGCCAGATTGCACTGGTGTTGGTAAGAGTCCCTGTTTGGGCGCCAGATTGTAGTGGTGTGGGTAACGGACCATATTGTAACGTGCAGATTGTGATTGGGTGTGGTTTGAGATGAGATACTTGAGGAACAGGTTTGAGAATTTTCAGCTTTATTTACACATGCACAAACACATATACAATTAGAGACATACAATATTTAACACATTTAAAGACATATAATTTCAGATTAGTGGAAGCATTTAACTTCTATGTCGAAAACCCGATACTCAGGTACGCGCAAGGTGTGCGAAATTTGCTTCTTCTCAGGGTGAGAGTCTGTAGACCAACTGACCATTTCTTCTGATCGCCACATGGGGCGCTCTTGCCAGTGGTAGGAGGAAGTATAGTTACATCTTATAAATATTTATTGTTGCTACCAATATTTATTGTTGCTAATATATTCTATTTTATAAAACAATATAGATGTTCTATAACATAGATGTTATATTCTTTTATAATCTATTAAAACATATCTTATGACGTTATGACGTTAAAAATTTTATTTATAACATTCAAACTTTTATAACCAATGGTTAATTTTTAACTGTTTGATGCAGAACTTTTGTATACTGTTTCAACGACACTTGCACCTCAAGGTAAATCTGCTGATTTGGCATAAATTAAATAGGCGCATTCATTTGGAAGAATATGATTTAACATTTAGCATTAGCTGTTATTTAGGCACTAACACTATAGCTGTTAAAAAAAAGCTCTCTATTACTTCGATTTAAAAATTAAAAATTTAAATTTAAATCGCCATCCGAAGAGAATATAAGTCTGCTACGATTGACACCTTAATTATCTTTTAATTAGGTGCCCATTGTAGCAGACTTATATTCTCTAACTAAACTAACTAAACTAGTAATAGTTAACTAGTAATATGTTAAGTTTTATTTATTTATTTTTTTTTACTCATTTTTTTTTTCTTAGGAAAATAAAAGGACTTAAAAAAAAAACTATCAAAAATAAAAAAAATAAAAAGAACTTTTGTTTTAAGATCGGCCTTTTTTTTTTAGGACTTTTGTAATCATTATTGCTTTTTAGATCATCATAGCGGACTCCCACATATTCAACATAACCTTTTAGTCACTATATTTACATTTCCAATAGCTTGTGCCATCGACAACTGGTCCCTAACTGCACCGAATTTAAACTTAAATTCTTTTATTTTTAATATTAATTTTTATTTTGTATTTTACTTTTATTTATTTTCAGTACTTTTAAATTTTGAGTATCATTTATTTAATTTTAGGAACATTATCTTGCAATTTTTTATTACTAACCTAAAGCAGCCAACTATAATTGTTAAATTTATCTATGAATTAAGATGAGATTAAGGGGTATATTTCCATTGGTACTCCCTAATCGGTATGCCAATTGCCAGAAGAGAATATAAAGTTTATAATAACTTATATATATTTTCTCTTTTACATTTTCTCTCTTATATTTTAATATTATTTTATATCTTATATTGATGAATATATATGTAGCATTGATTAAGAAATTTTTTTCCTTTTTCTGTATTATGTAATTTCTTTTACCAATTAAAAATTAAATTTACTGTATCGATTGGTATGCTGACGACCGAAAAATTCTTGCCCTGTCACACTTGCCATTAAGTCTTTTTTGCTGTTTATAGTTTTACGATAAACAGGGTTGTTCTATCTTACTTATTGTCATCTCATTTAATACTCAAAACATAAATTCCTATTCCAACTGCGTTCCAAGGACGCGAGAGATAATTTCATAATAACAAATTATTGCATAATAAAAATAAAATAACAATAATATTGAAGCTATTGCTAAATATGTGAAAAAATCATCACCGAAACTTGTTGACTGATAGGTTTAAAATGAATAATCGGATGAGCCGATATACAGGTAACCTATAAAATTATTTAATAATTACTCAGTTATTTAGTTGAAGTTTTATTTTAATTAGATGCTTTGCGTAATTTAAAATGACATATACTTTTACAAGAACTGTCAATTTCAACTTAATATCTGATTAATAAGTTTAAAAACTTCAATTTCCTTTTTGCAGAAAACTGATTTGTAGTTACTTTTTCAAAGAAGAAAATATAAGTAAATATTATGTATAAAATAGCTCGTGAAAAAATTATAAAATGCATATATAAATAAATATCATATATAAAAAAGCTTGTGTAAGAAGTTAAAAAATATATATAAATAAATATTATATATAAAAAACCACGTGAAAGAAATTAAAAATATAACATATTAATAAAAATATTTAAGCAACAAGATTATAAAGTTGTTTTAAAATATCTTCAGTATTTCTTTACAATTACAAGACGATAAGGTTCAATATTTCAAAATATACTTGAATTTTAAAGTTATCTTTTATAGGAATTAGGTTTACATTTGTTTCTAAACAAGTTTTTCAAAACAAAATGAAACTGCATAGTGGAACTTTTATTGAAATTGAAATCTATCTATTCTTTTCTAATAAAATTAATTCTCCTATACCACAAAGAAATATTTCAAACTCTATTTCAGACAATGTACAATGCTTCAAAATAATTACGAAATACACTTGAATTTTACAGTTATCTTTTATAGGAATTTGGTTCATATTTGTTTCTAAACAAAACTTTCAAAACGGAGTGAAACTGTATAGTGAAATTTGTATTGAAAGTGAATTATATCTATTCTTTTTTTATGATAAAATTAAATCTTCAATATCTCAAAGAAATATTTCAAACTCTCAAGACATATTACTACATATTGATAAAACTATTTTTACCTTAAACTCAAAGTTCGTTGATTATTTTTAAAATACTACTGTTGTTAAATAATGGAAATACGAAAACTTGACATAATCAAAATATTTGTGGGTTCGCTTTACACGGATATCACCTGATAACATTACTCAAGAAATGTGCGTTTTCTTTTATTTAAACTGATATCAATTAAGTGTACTTACTTATAGACATCTGTTCAGCTTCTTTCCGGTGATAATTCTTTCAAATCAAAACAACAAGTCATCTGAAGAAGTATTTATACCAACGACATTATTGTTGTCCTTTCATATTTTTACATGATTCTCTGCTAGCAGATTGCGTTATTGTTTAAAAAAATACGTGTTTGAAGAATTGTATTTTTCTTGAAATTTGCCCTAAATTTTGGAATGGATAAGAACATACAAGACATGGTATGTGTTTTTATTTTCTTTATACGTTTTAATGATTTAATTTTTAATTTCCGATGTAAAATTTTAACTTTTACACGACGGCTTAAATGACCAGCTCCAGCTTCAAATGAAATGCAATTCATTTTTTTGAAATTCGAATTATTAAGAACATTATAACATTAATAAATGAATTATTTTATTGTTGTTGTCGTGTCCTCTGAAGAATACAAGATAATTAAATATAGTGGTGCTCCCAAATAATATTGGCTATGTTGATTGCCAGCTCGGAGTATAAACCCTCTTCCGAACGATGGTCCAGACGAAGGCGGCTGCAACAGCTGGCCAATTAAAGACATGATGAGAAGTAGGCCAGACATCATTTGCCACATTTTGATGAATTTTATTTCCATTATTTAATAAATCAATCATTTTTTTAATTTTGTTTAATCATTTTTAGAATAATAGCATTAATTAGGATATTGTAGTACGGTCTTTTGTAGCAATCTATTAATCATTTTTCATAATATTTATTCATTTCAAAAAAAAAAATTACTTAATTATAGATAGCTTTAAAAAAAATAACCTTAGATTGATGATAAAAATTCATGTTATTCAACTATTTCCCTTCATATAAATTTTTTACTTTTTCTTTTATCATATTTGACAATTTTAAAATACATTTCATCGCGTTGACTTTGAAATTATTTTCAGCAATACAGTTTTATTTAAAAGATTTCTCAAGAACCAGATTACATTAATTCAACTGTCACGAGCTTGACTAATTCCAAAAAGTTAATATATTTGTCATTTTGATTTTGACTTCATTTTGACATTCATTGTTGTGAAACTGAATTGTTATTGTTCTTTATGTTTCGGATTTCGTATAAAAGTACATTTCAAAAAAAAAAAAAAGAAAGCATTTTTTTAGTTTGGATAAATTTAATGCAGAAAAATTATCTATGCCAAATTTGAGCCATAGATTTCATCTAACTTGAGCTAAACAAATACATAAAATTTTTTTTTTAAGTCAATACCTACTTCTTTTTCACTATATTGCAAAAAGTCCTTTATAAATAATTTTCATTCATTTTTTTAAGTTTATCTGGCGCCATCTATTGGTAGATATATGCAACTTAAATCTAAAAAAAAACAACTAAAATTAATTAATTAAATTTAATTACTGAATTAATATTTGAAAAAACTGTATTAACATCAAATGCCATACATTACAAACTCAAAAAATGTATTTGAACTTGAGTGGAAGAATAAAAAGTATTTTATGAACGATTGAAAATTTGAACAAGATATATATAGGGAGAGTGTGAGCTAGTGGAAGGAATTGGAGAATAATATAATTCGGTTAAATAAAGTAATCATTTATACATGAATTCTAATATTGTTTTTAACTTTCGATATGCTAGCATTTATTTTTAAGAATATAATAATGTTAGTTTGTAAAATAAATTAAAAACTAATACTCTGCACTTTTTATAATATTTTAAATAATAGAGCCATCTCATTTTTTATGGTTGATGCCATTTGATTGCCTAAAATCTGAGGACAATAAAGATGAAGTTTTTATTTAATTAAAAAATAATTATTAACAATTTTTTCGTAATTTTTGACTACCAATTTTTGGAACTAAGTATTAAATTAAAAAAATAAACGTAATTTCCTCATGTTATATTTTTCAATCATACTAGAAACAAAGATACATATAGAAATCCATTTATACACTGAAGTGACAAAAGTCATGGGATAGCAATATGCAAATTTTCAAATGGCAGTAGCATCGCGTAGAACAGGTATAAATGCGCAGTGCTTTCGCAGAGCTTTCATTTCAGTTCAAGTTATTCATGTGAAGAGGTTTTGACGTGATGATGACCGCACGACGGGAATTAACAGACTTTGAACGCGGAATGTTAGTTGGAGCTAGACGCATGGGTCATGCCATTTCGGAAATCGTTAGGGAATTCAACATTCCCAGATCCACTGTGTCAAGAGTGTGCCGAGAGTATGAAATTTCAGGCATAAGATCCCACCATGGACAGCGCAGTGGTCGACCGCCTGCACAACGACCGAGACTGGCGACGTCTGCAAAGAGTCGTAAATTCTAACAGACAAGCAACACTGCGTCAAATAACCGCAGAAATCAATGTGGGACGTACAAGGGACTTGTCTGTTAGAACTGTGCGGAGAAATTTGGCTTTCTTGGGCTATTCCAGCAGAAGACCGACTCGAGTGCCTTTACTGACAGAACGACATCGCTTGCAGCGACTCTCGTGGGCGCGTGAGCATATCGGTTGGTCCCTAGATGAATGGAAAACCGTGGCTTGGTCCGATGAGTCACGATTTCAGTTGGTAAGAGCTGATGGTAGGGTTCGAGTGTGGCGCAGACCCCACGAAGCCATGGACCCAAACTGTCAGCAAGGCACTGTTCAAGCTGGTGGTGGATCCGTAATGGTGTGGGCTGTTTTTTCATGGCATAGACTTGGTCCTCTGGTGCGACTGGACCGAACATTGACTGGAAATGCTTATGTTCAGCTACTTGGAGATCACTTGCAGCCATTCATGGACTTCATGTACCCAAACAACGATGGGATTTTTATGGATGACAATGCGCCATGTCACCGGGCCACAACTGTTCGCGATTGGTTTGAAGAACATTCTGGACAATTCCAACGAATGATCTGGCCACCTAGATCGCCCGACATGAATCCCATCGAGCATTTATGGGACATCATCGAGAGGTCTGTTCGTGCCCAAAATCCTGCACCATCAACGCTTTCACAATTATGGACGTCTATCGAGACAGCATGGCTCAATATTCCTGCAGAAGACTTCCAACGACTTGTTGAGTCCATGCCACGTCGAGTTGCTGCACTTCGCCAGGCGAAAGGAGGGCCGACACGATATTAAGAGGTATCCCATGACTTTTGTCACTTCAGTGTATGTATAGATAAATTTTCAATTCTAACAATTCTGGATTGTTAAGTAACATGTACAGCTGCTACATTAGCCAATACAATACAATACAATGCAATCTATAATGGTTTTTTGACAAAGTTAATCCCGAATTCAGCGTACTTAAATGATTTCCAACGGGCAGAATAACAAAATGTTTCATTCAATTTTTATATCCGCAATATGCGTTCTAATATGTCTAGTGAAAAATAGGTATGAGCGAAATTTATTATGAGAACTTGATTTCAAAATATACCTTTGATGTGTTTCTAAAGCTTAGCAATAAGTACGTTTACTATTTTTGGTATAACAAGTAAAAATTTTAAAATTTAGAATAGATTTTCTCAATTATTAAAAAACTTCTCAAGAATTAACTAACTCCCAGGTACTACAAGTCCACGTTGGACTATGGCTGTCTGTCTACAGGCAGATTTCGAATCAGGAGCTGGTTTCTTCTTATGGGTAGGGTTGTCAGCCCTATTAGTAGGCCCAAAGCTCTACAGTCATATTAGACCGGAACCTACGATTTAAAGTGGATTCCGAACCACTATAAACAGCAACGCTGCGACTCGAAGCCTGTGGCATCGAGCTAGTCACTCGATTAACGGAATTTAATTAACCTCAAGAATTAATGTAATTTAGTGTCTTAGACTTTGGATATTCAACAATAACAAAATAAAATGATCAGAAATAATGAAATTGAAATTTCAAATCACGTGTTACACACACGCACAATCATAATATTAAAATCACACACACACACAATCACAATATTTAAACCACGCATACTGTATTATAATTCATATTCTAATATTTTAAATATAATTTGAAACAGCAGTTGCTATTTGTATTTGTAACGAAAAATGCAAGGATATTTATGCCTAAAGTTAATCTTAATATATTTTTCAACACTATTCTTCTTGACGTTTAAAGAATGGCCTGACAAGCCTTGATGTAAAGTGGATGATAAGTAGTCAAGTAATTTTCTTGTTTTATTAATAATTTTCTATTGCGCATATTAGCTTTAACTGCAAATGGTAAATCTTTCATATTTCATCCGGCTTATTTAAATATGCTTTCTTGACAAATTATTTGTTGCTGTTCAATACTCATTATCTTTCAAGGTCACATACATTGCAGTTGATTAGAATTCCTTAACACACAGATGCGTCGTACTTTAAATACGTATCCAAACAGTAAATGGTAGCACTTTAGGAAAATAACTTGTTTAGGTTAATTCAGATTTAATTGAAATAATATAAACCAGAATTTGAGCAAGATATGATATCACGTGAATTTATCTTTTTACTGAAACGATTATATAAAGGAAATAATGACAACAAATATTTCGTATTCTTTTTTTTTTTTTTTTTATTGGGGTCTATAGATTTTTAGTATTCCATGTACGTATTGAAATAATTTCAAAAAGGCATTGCCTAGATCACGTAATTAAAAATAAGTTATTTTACCTGAATATTAATACGTTTAGAATTGCTTCATCGTTTGCAATACCTTGCTAAGCATGTTTAATGAGTTTTTATGTCTACAAAAACATATTTGTTGTTTTCAATTTTAGTGTTTTCAAATTTATAATTTTTTTTATTAAAATTAAAACTAATTTTTTTTTAAAGTGATGAAAATGAGAGGAAAAGAGACAAGAAACTGAATAAAATTTTTTATGATATCTAATGCAAAACATATAAATTCATACAACATTACGTCACATATATGCTAGTCGCTTAAGTACTAAGAATTTTTTTTATAAAATTTTAAGCATTTATAAATGCATATTTTTTCATTTTCTTCCTGTTGTACTAATGCAGCTGGCAATACAGAGACAGTTAATCTTTATGCCATAAGCAAGGGTTACACCGCTGTTACTCATTTAGCACTAACCAAGGGGCAGGTGTAGCTTGAGGATATGCTACGGACGCGAGTAATATTACCCCCGAAGCGCTCTACGATCCTATTAGAACCGGGAGCTACGGTTTAAAGTGGATTCCGATCCACTACAAACATCCATGGCACTGCCGGGACTCGAACTCGAAACCTGTGGTACTGAGCGCCAGAGCGCTGGCCACTCGGTCATCAGGCTCCTATTTTGTTGTATAGTATTAAATTAAAAATATAGTAACTTTCGAAGTTCTTTCACATTTTTTTTTCAGAATTATTTTCTCTTTTTTTTAGGCTTAAACAGCTTACAATTTTTAGTAAAATTTTAAAATAACCATAACAACAAAGATGGGTTCGGATCTCAAGGAAGTTTTAATTAAATTAAAAATATAGTAGTTAATTTCAAAATCATTTCTTTTTTGCTTGCAGTAAATAAAAGGCAAGAAAATCTACAAAGATTAAATTAAATCACGCAATGTCCTCGGTTTTCTGACGTGTGCCAAACATTGTTAAGTTCTTTTTCACTCTTTACACAACCAGTTATGATTATATTAGATGGGAATGGAAGTTATTTCGGTTTTCACTATTTAAGTACATTGTAAAAACCGAATGCACTTTCTTGCCATCTCAATAAATTACTTGTTGACTCTCTGACATAAAGTGTTACCCATCTTATGTTTTCTCGGCAGTCAATAATTTACTGCGTAGTATGAATAATTTAATGATAAATTTAATTTATTTATAAATTCATAATAACATAATTCATAAAAAATTAATTTAACTTAAGTGATGGAGATTTAAAAGTAACTTTTTAAAGGATAACAGCAAAAGTAAAGTCGGTTCTCAACGGAATTTTATTCTTTGCTTTGCCATGCGAACCATTTTTTTTTTATGAAAATTGCATTGTCATTTTGCTGTTTCTGTAATTTCTAATGATTGAGACATATCACCACATTTTGAGAATTTAATGTATTTGTCCAAAATAATAGCTTTCGGTGATATTTTTTTTCTTTCCAATAATGAAGTCCAAAGAATTCCTAATTTTATTTCATTAAGTCAAAATTGTCTTCTTTCATATTTACATCCAGAAACAATGTTTTACTTTTTTTTACACTTCCAATTCTTGTTTCTTGCATTTTAAAAGTTAAGTTATTTTATAACTTAACTTTATACGAACTTGCTTTATACAAGAACTTGCAAAGTTATTTTATTGTTGCAAAGTTATTTATTGTTATAAAATAACTCCATTATCAAATGACTTCATCATTATAAAATAACTTCATTCATTAGCACGTTTATATCTTTTTTTCTTGCCACGTGTGGGTCCGGGTTAGAATAGCATGTAGCCCATGCATATCGAAAAAGGCGACTAAAATGGGTACACAGTGCCCAAGAGTATAACCTCAGACTTTTTAATTTGGATGCCCCATGTCTTTGTGCAACAAGGTCAAGGACAAAAAGAAGATGCATTTTTTTACTCTAAAGGGTAAATAAATGCAGCTTCAATGATAAATCACGACTCGTCACACGGGTTCATGGGTCTAGATGTTGCTGTCGACCAAGTGAGATAAGAAACATCAAGAATATATCTTTTTACCTCTCTATGATTGTAATATTTTAAAGCAGAACTAGAATTTCTCTTACAATTTTAAATATCTCTTACAAAAATAATGCGAAATAATTGATTTCGTATTAAGTTATGTTTGATGAATATTTGAAAGTGTCTGATTTTTTTTGTTGTAAGACACTTATTTTTAAGACGTCATACGGTTGAATTAAGAAAGTGATTTTTACCTAATAATGAGATTTACTTTTTATGGTTTGGACGTTTAAGAACGTTTGCTAGGAATCGAACTTGCCAAAATGTATTTATGTGTATTTTCTATGCAGTATTCAAATGTTTATTAATAGGAGGATACTTATTTTTGAATAAAATACCAATACTTTCCCAATATAAGCTCGCACAATTTTCTTCGTTATTACCAATAATATTTGACTTATAACGTTTCCAAGTCCCCGCTTTGTAAAGAACTTTTAAATTCTGGCTAGATATTCAACTTGCCAAAACGTATTTTACGTGCATTTTCTATGGATTATTAATATGTTTATTAATAGGAGAGTACTTATTTTTGAATAAAATGCCAATACTTTCCCAACATGAATTCGTAATATTAGACTTCACGTGCTCCTTTTGCAATGTCCCCGCAGTGTAAAAAGAACTTTTAAATTCTGGCTAGGTATTCAACTTGCTAAAATGTATTTTCTGTGCATTATTCAAATATTTATGAATAGGACTATACTTAATTTTGAATAAAATACCAATACTTTCCTAACATTTTTTTTTTCTAATACATTTTGACAGCAACACTTAGATAATACTTAGACAGCTGTCTTGGATGCCTTAAGGCAAGCGCTGCACAGACGTTACTCACTTTGCATTATCTAGGAGGCACGTGTAACTTGAAGATAAGCCACAGGCTCGGAGTAACAATGCCCTGCAACGCTCTACGATCCTATTAGACCGAGACCTACGGTTTAAAGTGTATTCCGAACCATTACACTTTAAACCGTAGTCCATGGCACCGCCGGGACTCGAACCCGTAACCTGTGGTACCGAGCGCCAGAGTGCTAGCCACTAGACCATTCAGTCCCCACTTTCCCAATATAAACTCGTAAAATTTTCTTCGTTATTACCAGTAATAGTTGACTTATCACGTGCTTCTTTTCCTAAACTGCCTAGGTGGCCAAGTGACTAGCGCTTTGTCGTTTGATACCACAGGCTTCAGGTTCGAATCCTGGTGGTGACATAGATGTTTGTGAGCAGTTCGGAATCCACTTTAAACTGTAGGTCCCGGTCTAGTTATTTTAAAGTGTGCACAAGATGACCGTAGAGCGACAAACCAAACCGAAATTTCCTGCTAGGTATTTAACTTGTCAAAATGTATTTTACGTATATTTTCTATACATTATTCAAATATTTATGAGTAGGACGATACTTAATTTTGAATAAAATACCAATACTTTCCCAATATAAGCTCGTAACATTTCGTTATTACCAGTAATGTTTTACTTTACTTTATATGTTTATGATTTTCTTATTATTATTTTCATAAGTTAAGCCTATAGTCACCTATAATGATTGCAAAGGTATAAATTCATACAAGTATTTCTTTATTATTTGATAGCAAATATTAAATTTATGAACTTAGCCTATTAAAAATACGTCTTGTCAAAAATCTAGAAGCATGTCTAAAATGACTTCCTCAACGGTATTATTTTTCTTATTTAAACCTAATTTCTCATATTTAGACGTTTATGGCATACAAAAATATTGCGACGAATGAAATAAATCATTTGATACTTAATTAGCAAACAACATACTTAATGCATGCATACTAAACATTAGTTAGAAGTCGGCAATTCACATACTTGCGATTGTTGCATGATGCTGAAAGGTACCAGCATCATTATGATGTGTCCGATTTATTATTAATTTATTTCAATTCCTTCCATTAGCTCACACTCTCCCTATATATATCTTGTTCAAATTTTCAATCGTTCATAAAATACTTTTTATTTATCCACTCAAGTTCAGATACATTTTTTTAACTTGTAGTGGAGGACACTGGATATTAATACAGTTTTTTCAAATATTAATTCAGTAATTAAATTTAATTAACTAATTTTAGTTTTTTTTAGATTTAAGTTGCATATATCTACCAATAGATGGCGCCAGATAAACTTAAAAGAATGAATGAAAACTATTTATAAAGGACTTTCTGCAATATAGTGTACAAAAAGTAGGAATTGACTTAATTTTTTTTTATATTACTTGTTTTATTGCTGTGAGCATTATGGGGCTTGATGGCTGAATGACTCACGCTCTGGTGTTCGGAGCCACGAGTTTCGGGTTCGAGTCCCGGCGGTGCCATGGATGTTCGTAATGGTTCGGAACCCATTTTAAACCATAGATGCCGGTCTAATATGTCTGTAGAGCTTGGTCTGACAAACCTATCTCGTAAAAAGGAAACATCTCTCGTCTCGAAATCTGCCAACAATCAGACGGCCTTGGCCCACAATTTGGCTGTTACGCTGATGATGATGTAAGCATTATATATATGTATGTGTATGCATTGACAAAATTAATTTAAAAAATATTTTATAATAATTGTCTGCCATCGTAAATGTAACAGCACAAACTACCAGAAAATGCATTTTATATTAATGAAAGGAAAGTTATTAATTAAATCATTAAATTAATATTAATTATTATTAAATATATGAATCAAATTTATTTACATAAAAATTATTTTTACTTGTTTAGATAAATTATCTTAAGAGTAAGAGAAAAGTAATAAAAGTAACCGAAAACCAATGTACTTGCTGGTTGCATATGATGCATTTCGAAAATACAAAGGATTCGCAAAAAATTCATCCAAGTGACTCAGAACAACCTTTACATTTCTGATGACTACACATTTTGCAAAAGAATTGTACAGCAATATTTTATGGATTTTACTATTGTTTGATTTCGACTGCATTGTTTTCATTCTTCATTTGAAGAAAGACGACACAAATGTATCGGAATCAAATGCATCCTTATAATATTAATCATACTGAGAAAAGTATGTGCTATGATAATGAGCCGCATTTCATTTTTCTTGATTTCCAATAAGTGCAGGTTGTTATCGTTTAATGAAAAATTGAAATGAATATTTCATAATTATGCTTTTCAATATGTAGTTTGTAAAATGTATTTCTTTTAAACATTTTTCGACAGCTTTATTATTTTCTTTTCATTTACGAATCATACAATTTCTAACTAACGCTTAAAATATAATGTGGTTTCTTTTTAAATTATCACGGAAATTATGACATAAAAAGTGAAGACTAATTATAGAGAAATATTATTATTTAAATGCTGAAAGTTTTAAATAATAATATTTCTCTATAATTAAACTCTATAAAGTTTTAAGTAATAATATTTCTCTATAATTAATTAAAGTTAACGTTGAGTATATCAAAAGCTTAAAAAATGGAAAGGAGGAAAATATTTAATGAAATTCATTAAGGTTGTAGCAAAGAATGTGTTTTTTACAAATTAGTCAATGGATATGTAACACAAAGAACATGAATCAATCATTCAACTAATTGAACGAATCAATTAGTCAAGCACTTTTATTGTTGAGTAATTCAAAATCATTGAAGCTTATCTTGGAAATTTGTGTTTACTTTTCTTGTTTTTAATTGTTCTTAATAAAATAATATAAATGCTGAAAATAAAAAGATCTACATAACAGACTTTTAAAAAATAAAAATGCTTTTATCGTCAATGTTTTCTTTGCGATCATTATTTTGTTGTGAATTGATTTAAAAACCTTTGTTGTAATTCGAATGCGACATGTTCATATCAATTAAAGTGTGTGTTAAAGAATACTTCTTTTTCATTGGATTGGTACTACAGCCTTCAGGTTTGAATCCTGTCGGTGGCATGGATGTTTGTTAGTGGAATCCTTGTTAAATTGTAGGTACCGGTCTGATTAGTTCCTAAGTGGGCAAAAAATGACCGTAGAGCGACAAATAAAATAAAACTTTCTTAATTGGCGCAACAGCCCCTAGGTTGGCCAAGGACATCTGCCTACTTGCATATTTCGAAACAGCAGATGTGTTCTTTTTACGGGGTAGGGTTATCAGCTCAAAGCTCTCTGGTCATATTAGATCGGAACCTATGATTTAAAGTGGATTCCGAACAACTACAAACATCCATGGCACCGTCGGGACTCGAACTCGAAACTTGTGGCACCGAGCACCAGAGCCTTAATTATTAAAGAATATATTTATTATAATTTGATATAATCTATACATCATTTTCAATTAAAATTTCACTATGAAAACATAGTATATTCTGTCATTTTTTTTTTATTTTGTATATCAATTACATGATATAATTAATTTACTTTACTTTTTTTCTTACCAAACATTTAGTTTTATGGAAAATTTGGCCATTTTCTATTTTTCTTCTTCTTTTTTTTTTTTATGTTTTCTTGATTCAAATCTCTCTTTATTATAGAACTACGTATTCTTATTTGTCTATTTTTTTTCTATTGATATTTTGAGAAATGAAACAAAAAATTTGCAATTGTTTTCAGTTTATAATTGTTTTATCGTATTTGTAAATATACATGAAATTTGAATGTTTTTTTTTTTAAAGATAATTATGTTTTTTCTTCTCCAGGAAGAACACCAGGAAAAGGAGAAATATCCTAAAGCTGTATTCTTCATCCTTGGAAATGAATTTTGCGAACGGTTTTGTTATTATGGCATGCGCAGTAAGTTTATTTTTTTTTTAAAGTATACTTATTATTTCCATTTCAAAATTACACAATAAATATCATTTTATTTAATATATATAAATGCAAAGTACTAATGTGACTTTTCCTCATAATCAATTTAAAAAATAACTTCAATATAAATTGATCAGTATTTTAATTTTCCAATAATAGTATTTCATGTTGATAGTATAGTTTATATTCAAGATATGATATAATTGTTCCAATAATTTTAATTAGTAAATTATTAGTAATAGGCAATAAACGGCAAAAATCTGTAAACTGAGAATATTTAAGATCTATTTCACAATAAAATGCTAAATTAAAATATAAATTTAACGATTGTTTGAATTAATAACCTTAGCAAAAAATGAATTAGTGTTTTAATAGGTAGGCAAACAATACATAATAGTTTATCTAACCGTGAGGTTTACTTTTTTATATAACATTTACCCTTAATTTTGCAAGTTTAGCTTGATTTTGTTTTATTTTTATTAAAATAGGAAATATGTAAGTTTTATTACTGGTTTCTTGTTCAAAGGTCTTATGCTATATTGTAATTTCTATCTAATTTTATGTTAATGTCCCGAACATTTTCTTTATTACTTTTTCTGTTTATTAGTCAATTCGTCTACATTTATTTAAATGAAATAATTTGCATTATTATTATGTTACATTATAATTGTATTATATAAAACTTAAAATTTCCTATTCACTTTATATATCTTGTTGATTATATTTGAATGTCGTTGTTGTTGTATCCCCTAAAGAGTACAAGAAAATCAAAAATCGCGGTGATCCCGAATAATATTGGCTATGTTGATTGCCAGCTCCGAATATAAATCCTCCTCCATGAGATGACCCAGAAAATACATGGCGGTTGCCACAGCTGGGCAATCAAAGACATGATGAGGAGTTAGCTCGATATCAGGGCAGTTGCCACATTTTTGTGGTGCTTCAACATTAATCTTGTGAGAGTAGTAGCTGTTTTTCTGTTGACAAAGGTAAAGATTGTGTGTTTAAGGAGTGCTGTCGACATTTAGTTTTGTGATTTGGTTTTAGTTTTGATCTGAGAAGGAATTATAATTTTAGATTTTGCCAAGGCATTTGCATCAGCAAGGAAAACAGGAATGGCAGTCTGATCCAGACTTCTGGCATTCTTCGCCAAATAATCTGCAATTTCATTGAATTCCAAATCCACATGAGCAGAGATGCATTGTAGGATACACATTCTGTGCAAGCAGTGTTCTACAGCAGATATAATGTTCAAGATCATACTTGAGAAACCTTTATTAAGAACCTGCAAGGCAGACCTTGAGTCAGTGAGGATAGTAATTCCATTCATTTGTTGTGATGGATAAGCATCAAGTGTCTTTTGAATGACCAGCAATTCTCCTGTGAAGTTTGATGCAATTTTTCCAGCACCGTCTTTTCCCGTAGGGGAGGAGATAAACAGCTCCGGAACCTCTGTTACAAAACGTTGACTCGGCTAATCCATCAGTGTAGGTAGTGATGTGATTGTGTAATGAAAGGGAATTTATTGTTTTGATCCCTAATTCCTTTAGTTTCTGGTTTTTTGGTATCTCTTGGAGCAGTGTTCAATAAGATTAAGGACTGTTGTGCTATTTTCAGGCACTGTCCTATGGAATGGAGGTTCCTTAGTAATTGTGAGGGCTTCGGATATTAGGCGGATTCTTTCTCTTATTGCCCTATCAAACAATAGTAGAAAAGATCTCTTTAACCTTGACTTTCGATTCCAGTTTATGAAACTTTGGTGGAATATATGCTGCCCATCAAACCTTTGGACACTGATCATAAATTTAACTGTTAGCATTTTGTTTCTGGCCTCCAACAAGTCCAAGCCGCAATCCTTTTGTATTCTTAAGTTGTTGGTGGAGGAAACTGCACCAGACATTATCTTTGCCGCCTTAGCCTGTACCTTATTTAGCTTCTCTATTGAAGAAGAACTAGAGTGTAACCAGATTGGTTCGGCATATTCCATTAGTGGTCTGATAGTAATGTACGTGGCTTTCAATTTATGTTTCAATAAATTAATGACATTTAGCTTAAAAGGCTAACTAGAACATTTAAAATTATAATGATTATTATAATCATTCCAAACAAATTCCTAAATTTTGTAAATCAAATAAATTTTGTAATAATAATGCATATAATATTATTGGAGATTTAAAAAAAAATTGATATCACATATTATAATATCGCTATAATATAATATCATATCACATATTATATAATTATATATTATAATATAATATCACCAATACCTGATTTAGATGAAAAGAGACCCTAGGCTATTCCACTTATGAGGCCTTTTCACCTCCCATTTTTAAGTTTGTAAATTACTTATTATGTTTGTTTATTATTCATATGTGTAGAATTTCTCCTTATTTTTGATTCAGAGTTTTAGTGTTTACTGTTTTTAGAATAGTGTAGTTCTAATTTGAATGTAGGGCCCTCTTGATCTTGAGACCCTAGGCTGAAGCCTAGTTAGCCTATAAGAAAATCCGCCCTGAATATCACATATTATAATTATAATATCGCTTTTTTGTATTTAAAATAAATTGAAAATAAGTTGATAAATTTGAAATTATTTATTATAAATAAAAACTAAACTCTTATAAGATCAATTTATTGAAAATTTTAGAACTCCATCTAAAGTAAAGAAATTACTGTTATTATTAAAGAATTAAAATTAACGATTTCTTTTTTCAGCCATCCTCACCATTTATCTCACCGAAGAGCTTCTCTACAATGACAGCTCGGCCACCGTGATTTTTCATTCTTTCGTCATGCTTTCATATTTCACGCCGCTTTTCGGTGCTCTCTTAGCTGACTCATGGCTCGGAAAATTCAAGTAAAAACCTTTTTTTTTTCAAAAGGAATAATTTATATTTATCCTAATTTATACAAAATAAGTTTTCAGAAATATAGTAGTAATTAATTTTTTTTTAATTGTAAGAACGCGATTATTTAAGTACATTTTGCTAAACAGCTTGCAACTGAAAAAGTTACTGTTTCAAATGTCAAGAATGGTTGTAAATTGATTGTTTCATGTTTCAAATGTAAGAATAATTGTAAATTTCTTTGTAATATTCTTTTATATGATTAACACATTTTTAATTAGTACTCTTTGCTAATGTTATTGCAAATTTTATTTCTGAAATGATAATATGGCAAGAAAAAACTGTAACTAGCATTGCATAACTAACTTTGCATTTCTTTTACCTAAGTAATTGGTAAAGAATAAAAAAACCTTAATAAACAATCGCGGTATGATGTAAAGTAAAGAGTGATACATGATGTGTGATGTAAAGTAAAGAGTGATACATGATGTATGATGTAAATGATGTAAAGTAAAGAGTGATACATGATGTATGATGTAAAGTAAAGAGTGATACATGATGTATGATGTAAAGTAAAGAGTGATACATGATGTATGATGTAAAGTCAAGAGTGATACATGATGTATGATGTAAATGATGTAAAGTAAAGAGTGATACATGATGTATGATGTAAATGATGTAAAGTAAAGAGTGATACATGACGTATGATGTAAATGATGTAAAGTAAAGAGTGATGCATGATGTATGATGTAAATGATGTAAAGTAAAGAGTGATACAGGACGTATGATGTAAATGATGTAAAGTAAAGAGTGATGCATGATGTATGATGTAAATGATGTAAAGGAAAGAGTTCAAAAATAATCTTACAGCGCAGGATTTTGTATGTAACACAGATAAAAAAAAATGCTTTTTTATTTTTTATTTCTTGTGTTGTATTAAAATGTATATAAATGTTAATGCTATTTCTTTAATAATATTTCTAATATTATTTTTTCTCTTTCTAATCGCTATTTAATCACTGCTATAGGACATCTCTTATTGATCCATAAATGAAATCCGATATTAGTAAAACGTAACTGTGCTGTTTTATGTTTATTTCAACTATTCCAGTTTCAACTTGAATTATTTTCAAGTACCAACATAAATAATTCAAGCAATTTTATTGTTATTAAAAAAGTATATGTTTCATACAATCTCTGTTTTGTCATTTATATTAAGAAAATATTTTTATGCATATTTTTATGTAAGAAATATTCTTTAAAATAATCTAATGTTTTTTATACTTGTTATTTTTAGGACAATACTATACATTTCAATTGTATATGCTATAGGGAATATAATACTTTCTGTTGGAAGCATACCTAATGATTTAAGTATTATGAAGTAAGTTTTTAATGATCAATTCTTATTCTTGTTAATTCTTATCATACATTTGTTATTCGATTCTTTTGAATGAATTTGATTCTGTTTTAAACAATTATTGTTCTAGAATAAAGTAGGAATTATTCATTGAATGCTAATAAATTTTAAAATGTTTTACTTGCAAAAAAAATCAGTTAATTATTTTAAAATTATTCATAAATTAGAAGAACTTTAGAAATGATATCAACATAAGAATTTATTTTTAAGAAAGATGTATAGTTTTTAAAAAATGAATTAATAAAAATTAATGATTAAATATATATGATTTATTTTGATGTAATATTTTTATTTTTGCAGAGGTGTAACATTGCTAGGTCTCTTCATAATTGGTGTTGGAACAGGGGGCATAAAACCCTGTGTTTCAGCATTTGGTGGAGATCAGTTTTCTAGCAATCAAGTGAGTTAAAAGTTTTGTTAGCGTTAACGCTAAGACCTAAAATACTAAAAAGGTTTTAAAAAATAATACTAAAAAAATTTAAAGAAAAAAATGAATTCAAAAGTAGTTTTTTTTTAATTCCTTCTATTAGCTCACACTCTCCCTATATATATATATATCTTGTTCAAATTTTCAATCGTTAATAAAATACTTTTTATTCATCCACTCAAGTTCAACTGCATTTTTTTTTTGAACTTGTAGTGGATGACACTTGATGCAAATGCAGTTTTTTCAAATATTAATTCAGTAATTAAATTTAATTAATTAATTTTAATTTTTTAAAAAATTTAAGTTGCATATATCTACTAATAGATGGCGCCAGATAAACTTAAAAAATGAATGAATATTTACAAAGGACTTTCTGCAATAGAGTGAAAAGAAAGTAGGAATTGACTTTAAAAATTATTTTTTATTTATTTATTTATTGTTTTTTTTATTTATTTATTATTTATTTTTATTTTGCAAAAAAAAAAATAATAATAATAATAAAAAAAAAAATAAATAAATAAATAACTTTAAATATGTATGTTAATCGACACATACCACTTAATGTTAAAGAAATTAAACCACATTTAAATAACTTCTAAGCTATCGAATTAACTGTGTAGCTGCTTATTTAGATTTAATTAAATATGTTAATTTAAAAAAAATTGCCTAATTTTGACTGCTAAATTAACACCTACCGTAATTTACTGACTATAATCAGATTATTTTATGTTAAAACATTTTTGAATTTCCTATGGCAGATGCTGGGCGAGGCGAGTGCTGGCTATTAAATAAATCTGAAAAAGATAGGCTGTTAATTTTTGAAAGAAAAATACTTCGAAAAATTTTTCGTACTGTTAGGCAAAACTATGTCTACAGAATACAATATAACCATGGAATTTACAATATATTCAAAGAACCTGATATGGTAAAAGTTACAAAAGCAAACCGTATTAGGTGGCTGGGACACATTTTCAGGTATAGCGACTCAAATCCAACTAAAAAAAGTTATTTTTCCAACAATTGAAGACACCAGAAGAGGAAGGAAAGCCTCTCACCAGATGGCTTGATTTAGTCGAAAGAGATCTAAAGTGTCTGAAGTCAGCAGATGGCGATCTATTGCCCCGGACAGAGTCAGATGGAGAAAGATCATGAAGATTGCCTTGGCTTGTTACAGGCTGTAGTGCTGATGAAGAAGATAAACTCAAGAGCCAAAACATTATGACCACCTGTCAATAACGAGTTGGCCCACCTTTGGCGCGCAACACAGCTTCAACCCTGCCTTGGCATGAATTAATGCATCACTTAATACCAGTTAAATACCACTTCCACCTGATCACGTGCCTTCCACGTCATACAGGCGAGTTCATTGCAAAATGTAGGGGTGGTCATAATGTTTTGGCTCTTGAGTGTATATATATATTAGAGAGTTTTTGCATACAGTATTTTGGACGTCCGTTAGCTTTTTCTCCCTAGCGCGCATGCTCATAGGAAATTGCTCATGCGTATCTGTAATAATGTTTCCTATGAGCATGCGCGCTAGGGAGAAAAAGCTAACGGACGTCCAAAATACTGTATGCAAAAACTCTATATTTATGTACTTTCTTGCCAATCCAATAAATACAAAATCATAGTCGTGAGCAAAATAAATTTTATTGTAGAAAGTGAGAAACAGCATTATTGCTATAGAAATTTATAACATTTCAATTATTTTTTCAACTTTGCTATTGTAAAAGTCAATGTCTTGACAGTTATAGGCGTTATTGTCTGGTTCTGGTTTTTGTTTAAAATTTCGTCACTGTCTAGCAAAATGAAAAACGACTACATTCGCTTATGTGTAGGTGGTTAAAAGTGTTTCTTTGGGCGGGGCTAATGTTTTCTTTGTTGATATATATACTATAAGGTTTCAAAAAATAGCTTTATTATGTTGTTACTAATTTCTTTCGTCTTTCCACCCTGCTCTTCTCAAAGGGTGCGCCCTAGAAGATTTTGCGGATGCGCTCTGTGGTATTCCAGAAAATATGTGCCCAGATTTACACTTTTTATTGTCAGTTTCCTCATTCAAAGACAGATTTCATTACAAACAACTAACCTTTCGGGTCGTTTTTTTTCTCCTTTCTTCACATAAAAAGTTGCCAGGTAGCAATAATGTGCCAACGTTTCCCGAGAAACAACAATGTGGTATATAGTGATAACTTCCATGGTTCCGAAGCTCTGAGCCTAGCTTCAGACTTTGAAGTATCTGATGTTTGGATTCTGACTGATAGTAAGAGCTTAATACAGTATTTGAAGGATTGACCAAGCATCCTGGACAAATTTGAGCAGGATATCGTTTCTAAACTAGCTGTTTTGGACTAGATCGGATCGGTGTGCTTGCAGTGGATTCCCTCCCATGTGGGCATCTATGGAAATGAAATTGCTGATCTGCTCGCTAGGGAAGGTTGCGAACTTCCCAAAGCTTCTTCATCCAATCTGTTAGCTTCAGAGGTTCATTCCATGACTTTAGCCAGAGTGAATACCGCTTGGAGGTCGCCACCAATACATGCATGGTACGCCGCTAAATATCCTGGTATGTCCTTGCAGTGCTCCTGTCCTAGATCTGCTGAAACGGCTTTAGCTAGACTAAGAACTGGCCACACTAAGAGTTTGACTTTCAATGGAGACGAGAAGACATTTACCCTTTGTCATTGTTCAGCATAGCGTCTCCCTCTCATCTCATCGATTGTATTGGTGCCTCTGTGAGGCAACTGTTGAATGAGAAGAAGACCGTTTACGATCTATTGATGCAGCATGATCTACTGGACTTGGTTTAGGATTTTAAATAAAGGGGATAAGCAACAACAACAACACTTCCATGGTTGGCTACTTGGAGCTCTAGTGTCTATGTGATTTTCAATGTTAAAAGCATTTCTGTTGTAGCCTCTGAGACTCCGCCGAATGTAAACAGTAATCCGTGGAGTTCACCATCTGGATGTAAAACTGTGAGGCTTTAGGAGCGGTTGTTTATTTGTCAGAAATTTATATATAGTGCGCCTATAGTTATTAGTAGGTTTTTAAATGAGTCCCAATTTCAAAAAACTTTGTGATCTACTCGTCTAAACATCTAAACAAACCACCAGAAGAAATTGTGTTATCACACATTCAGAGTCTCTATGTGTTTTATATATTGTTTTCTACAAATACTTGTTTTAGGAATTTCCTTTTTAATAGACAAAAGATAAAAAAAAAAAACCTCATCTTTTTTTTAAAATGAAGATTAAAAATGTAAAATATTAAAAAAGGTGAAAAGAAACGAGGTGAAATTAAAAAAAATATATTAATCACAAAAAGTAACGTAAATATTTTAAATAAATAACTGAATTGAAATTTTTTTGAAACACAAATTTGTCTGCCAAAATTCAAAAAGTTATTTCACTTTCCCAAATAACAAACATTATTGTTACATTAAAAATCAATTAATTGTTGAACATTATGCTTTTAAACCATTTTTTATAGTCTAAAATATATTGATTTTATCACGATGACTATGACAGTTATGTATGTCTATCATTTATTAACAGAGAGTTTTTGCATAACGTTTTTTTATCGTCCGATATTTTTTTCTTCCTAGCGGGCATGCTCATAGGAAAAATTGTACCTATTGCGCATGCGTATCTGTAATACTGCACTACTAAGTTATTTCTATGAGCATGCGCGCTAGGAAGAAAAATATCGGACGATAAAAAAACGTTATGCAAAAATAACTCTCTCTAATAACAAATTTAAATTACTGTATCTGTTTTTAAACATTTTTTTTCGAAACTTCATCATTATTTTACAGGAAAAACAACGGCAGAAATTTTTTTCGATATTTTATTTTGCAATAAACAGTGGCAGTGTAATATCAACCTTAGCTACTCCAATTCTAAGAGGTATTTATGTTTTATTATTTTTATTTACGGATTTCCTTTATTTATCATATATTAAACTCTTGATTTAGTTAAAAAATAAATTCGATATTATTATTCAAATATATTGGTTGTTGTATCAACAAAACCTTTCATTTACGCTACTGTATATTTTTTCATTCAATTATTATTTAATTCTTTTATTATTTTGACGCCGATGTATTTAAATGAATATTAATATTTTCTAGAATAAGAAAACTCGATATGATTTTTTTTTCATTGTGTATTTAATGCATATCACCAACAATATTATAAAATACTGCATTTCCATTTTATTTTTCTTCCACGAACGTAATGCTCAATGCACTAATAGCATTTGTGTAATTTAAATTTTGATCATACTTATAAAGTGCAGGCTTTACATATCATGTCACCTACATCGTTCATATTTATTCGTTATTTGTGAACAAACTTTTAATTTTTTATTCGAAACATTATTTAATTATTAATATGAAAATATAACGAATGCTCTTTTTATTTATTAGAATACTTTATATTTTATTTCAGCTGATGTACACTGTTTCAATAACAATTCTTGTTATCCGCTGGCATATGGCATTCCTGCAATATTAATGATTGTAGCTTTAGGTAAGCATTTCCTATTTTTTTACTAAATTTGTTTTGTTTTAATTTAATAGATTTCATGATCAAAATAGTTAGAAAATATTATATTATTCAACAACATATTTGAACAAATAGAAATATTATTCAACAACATAAATACATTTAATTTAAATTAATATTTATAGTTGTAAATATTTATAATTTACTAATTGACAGAAAATCTTCTTCACTTTTCTTAATAATAAAATATTTTATTTTAACTTGTACTATTTCAAATAAATTCAGGAAAAAATCGCAAAATAACGATAATTCAAAAAGCTATGTAGTAATTTTAATGAATCGGCAAAGTACAGTAAGGTAACATCAAAATAAATTACTGTACAATGAATATGTTTCAGAAATAAGCCCAGATATGACATTAACAAATTGAATGTGCCAATTTAGTATAGAAGTACCATTTTGAAGAGGATTACTTCATGCATCAATACAGCAAACGATCGTGAAATGCTATCGTTTATGCGGTTTATGAAGTGAATAGGTAGCAAGAATTATTATTTTTGCAGAAATTACTTTTAAAAGCAAAATTTGAGGGAGAGGATTAAGAACAACAATGTGTTTCCATAGAGTAAACAAAACTTGCTTGATGTTATTTATGCGTGGGATAGAGATGACCTCTCGTTGTCCTAAATTGTTTCCTGCTGAAGATAATCGTCGATGATACGAGAACCGTTGTCTTGTAGAAGGAAATTGTCACTTTCTTGTCCCATTTGGTCGACAGCAACATCTAGACCAGGGATGGGCAAACTTTTTCGGTCGCAGGCCAAAAATCGAAAGAAAAAATGTTTGGCGGGCCAATAGAAATTTTTCTAAAATTTTAAAAACAATATACAAATATTAGAATTTAAATATGTTAATGTGATGAATGAAATTGCGATTTCATTTGTAAAAGTTCCTTATAGTGAGGTTCGAAGTGAGATGTGCATTTAACCTCGTTCCTTAGAATCAGTACATCTGTCAGTCTACTTCTGAAAGAAAAAGCCTCTGGCTGAAGCATAAAATGTGCAGTCTGCCACATGTGAGGTCTAATTCACCTATATTGGATTCCCATATGTTTACTCCCCGAGAAAGACATAACGCTTGTTGGCGCCAATCTACAGCTATAATTAACAAAGAACTTCCGCTTTTAAAACTTTACCGATTGAAAGCTGTCTGCGCTTACTATTTCCGTCGATTTATGCTTTGTAGAACAAAAATAATGACAATGAAAAGATCATCAGTCCTTTGAAAAAAAGGAAGAAAAAAAATATTTAATCAAAGTAGAAAAGGAGATGGATATATAATATATATTTCTTTTAATTTGAATCGAACCGGCAAATTAAAATTCTATCCGCGGGCCGGATAGAACCTTCGGGCGGGCAGGAGTTGGCCCGCGGGCCGTAGTTCACCCATCCCTGATCTAGACCAAGTCCATGAGCCCGCCTAGACTTAAGCCGACGAGTCATGATAAATGTTGAAAAATGCAGCTTCATTTTGTCCTTGATCTTATGGCACAAAGACACGGGACGCCCAAAGGAAGAAGTCTCACTCAGTTATATCCGGGCACCCATTGTAGTCGCCTTTTACGATATGCATGGACTACAGTGGGACTATTCTAACCTGGACTACACTAATATTACATTAGTATAAGGACACATGTAGGCATCAAGCTCATTAGAGAGTTTTTGCATACCGTACGTTAGTTACCGTAGGACGTCCGTTAGCTTTTTCTCCCTAGTGCGCATGCTCGTAGGAAACTGCGCATGCGCACTAGGGAGAAAAAGCTAACGGACGTCCTACGGTAACTAACGTACGGTATGCAAAAACTCTCTATTATCTCTGCATATCTAAGTAATCGCAGTTGTGTGGAAAGATGTGGAAATCTGGGCGTCAATCTAAAGAGATACCACTCAACAAGTAGATATTATTGTCTCAGTCTAAATATCTTTCACTCATGGATGGTAATGGATTCCAGATTATATCCAGATCAACATATTATATATAATTATAAGCTAAACCTGGATTCAATCATGAAGAGAACAGTTTTCCATTGATATGTAATTCATTGGAGGGTTGTGACTTGCTAACCTCACATGCTGCCACTTGTGACCTAAGGTGTGTAGATAGGCTAGTCATTCACTTGAAGCTGACCGGTATATTACACATTTCTCCGGTGGCTGCCATAGACGACTTAAGTTGAATTAGGGTTATAGTGTTTCATGCATACAACTGCAAATATTTAGCATTTGCAATTCTTAGCCATCTTTGATTGAATTACCTAGATACCAGATTTTTTTTCAAAGTTTATGAGTCACTCACATTTAACCGTGTCCTCCTCTATTTTATTTTACATGCCTCTAATCTCCTAATAGCTCTTCATCACAGTTCTTCCGGCAAATGATGACTTAAAGTAGTTGTAAGAAATTGGCTATGTACTCACATCACTGCGAAATCTACTGTCTTATTCTAAAGCTTCTATCTCAGTGATGCACACCAAACAGATTTGTTAACAATTTTGACTGAAATCAAAAGATGTGTTTCACTTACCGGGATTTGGAGTCGCTTCGAATGGTTTTATATCCCTTCGTCAAAAGATTTACAACCTACCCAATAAGATGTAGTCATTTGCTCATAGAACTAGACAAAGGGATATGGAGTTCAAACTGCAACGATTTCCTTATATTGTATCATACCGTCTGTATTTCCTGTACTGTCAACTTTATATAACTTGCTATATTTCACAGAAAGTTAACTACTGGACTGAGAAGAAACTGCGATACCGGGTCCATATAAACATTCGGCCAAATGTTTCAAATCTTCATGCATGCATTTTTATACTACTTGTTGAATTCAAATTGCAGCTATATTTGGCATATTGCAATTTTATTAGACACTTTTTGTACTTAACTACGTCCTCAGTTTTCACACACAATGGCTTCTTTTTTTTTTGGACGAGTTGTTGTTATACTTGTAATTTTTTCCTGATTTATATAAACCAGTGTGTTATTTATTTCTTTTATTTAATGTACTATTTTTCCCCTTTACAGCTTTGTTTCTAATTGGCAAACCCTTATATATAATGCGGAAAAATGAAGGAAATATATTTAAATCGGTGTTTCAATGCATATGTGTATGTATTCTTTCATTGAATCAATATTTGTATTTATTTATTTAAAATAATGTTTAAGTTTTCCACAGTTGATTTAAATAACTTCGAATAATGGTTAATTTTTTTGTTTTAAAATCACCAATTCGTCAATTCTAATATTACTATATAAAATTAAAAAAAAGAAAACATACGAATTATAATAAGTTATCCAGCCCTGTGTAAATAATGAAAAAGTATCTTAATTTTGTAATTTTTCTTTTTAAATCGTTGATTTAGCAACGATTTCAGGTAAATTAAAGACGAAGATTTTAAATCTAAAAATAAATAATTAATTATTCTAACTAATTCAGTGATCATCATTTTAATGTTCGTATAAGAATATATTATACTAACAGAAAGTAACTAACGAACTAGTAATCTATATTGAAGCTTTATTAAGTCTGAAAATTTTTATATTAATAAAGAATATATTTAGAAATATGAGTAAAGAGAAAAAGAAGCAGTAGATCAAAATGAAAATTTTATTAATATAATGGTACCAATAGAGTATATCAAAACAAGATAAGAAATATAATTAATTAGTGAAATAATTTCATTTTATTATTTGTAGCATGCCATCTCAAGAAAAAGCAAGAGCAAGGAAAAGAAAAAATCTCACTGGTTGGATTATGCCGAGGATAAATTTGACGTGAGTTAATAAATTATCTATTATACTACATTTATCACTATTATCTATACAAAATATTATAAACAATTATATATGCATTAAGACTAGAGATTGCAATATCGGGCCAAAAGTTCAATACCGGTATGCGGTATTTTTTTAGATCTTGATACCGGTTTTAATACCGGTAGTAGAAAGAAAGAAAACACACGTGTTTTTTTTGTTTTATTTACCAGTTTTATTAGAGAATGTAAATATCACAAAAAAATTTGTAACTTATAAATTATAACAGTCTTTAACAAATTTGTATCATGTTTCGTTCTTAAATGTGTATTGAGTCCGCTTGTACTACCTCCATTCACTTTAATAACTCTTGAACATGTTTTAACATTGTGCCACCATATTCTTTTCATCATATAAATAATGAAACCAAACCGAAGTATTGTCAACTGATTTTTTATTTTATTTAAAGTTATTTTTATTCATTATTATGGGGTATTATTTATTAGGTATATGTATATAATAAATCTGAAAAATATTTTGAACTCTAAAGTATGATATGCAAACACAAAGTGAATAACAAATTCACCAAATTTAAAAAATATCGAAATATTACACACTTTCTTCACAACTACAACCTTGTTTTTACAGATAAGAGTTTCTAGTTTTCAGATAAGAATTCTACATTTCTAGTAAATACCGAAAAAATGGTATTTAAACTTGTGAATACCGGTATTACAAAATTGTACAAATGGCTCAAAATACCGGTATTGCAATCCCTAATTAAGACATGTATGCTTATATTGAGCCATCGAAAAAAATGTCATTATTATGTTCTATTAAACAGCGAAATAATCTATACTGAAGCTTGTTAAATCTGAATTTTTTGACATTTTATTACAAGAAACATATGAATATGCTTAGAGATTATTAAAATTAGAGATTTGAGTTATTTAAATTAGTTATCTTGCTATTCTTATTGAATTATTTTACCATTGCTTTATATCTACTGCTATTTTCAGAAAGATTTGATCAAAGATATAAGGACACTTTTCCATGTCTTGTGGGTATTTTTACCAGTGCCACTCTTTTGGGCTTTATTTGATCAAACAGTAAGTAAATGTTATTATTATAATAATAACACACTGAATAAATAGTACATCAAGTTTTCTGTTATATAGAAAAGGCAGCTTGAATAAAAATTGATTTATTTTTCAGGGCTCTAGTTGGACTTTACAAGCTACGAAAATGAATGGAGAAGTTGTATGTATAATTTTTGTTTATTAACTTAGTGTCTTTGCATAGATATACCCATTATTAATTTTATTTGTAAATAATTCAAAATTTAAATCAGAATTTCACTGTAATAAATAGAAATATTTAACAAAAAAGGACCAAATAATAATAATAATGCTATATGTGGGAAAACTTTAAATCAGAGGGGGGGGGGGGGGAAAGATGTTAAATAAACACAAACTTAAGCTGTATAATTTTTATTTCATACTTTACAATGGTTTATACCAAAATAGTCAATTGGGTCCGTGGACTCAGCGGCCAAGCCTGCTATAAATGTGACCCAACGTAAAATTATGAATTTGCTTAAATCAGTGAGGTTATGTGGTACATGTGGGGCTGACTAGCGCCACACGTTTCGAGTTCAAGTCTCGACGTTGCCATGGATGCTTGTAGTGGTTCGGAATCCACTTTAAACCGTAGATCCCGGTCTAATAGAGTATTGCGCGTAGGGCTGACAAAAAAAAAAAAAGTCTCCTGTCTCGAAATCTGTTGTCGGTCGACCAGAGGGCTCTTCGTCTTTAACGCATTCTCTGGACTGTTTATACCACTTGTAAACATTTTTTTAAGATTGTAAACATTTCTTAAGATATATCACCGAATGCCTTCTGCAATATTCTATACGTTTCCTCAAACAAAATTTAATGCAGATTCTTTGCTCAATTAATTCGGACACAAAAAATCGCCGACATCAATTTTAGCGTCTGACAAAGCCAAGCGTAATTCAAACACTAATGAATATTTTAACGTGAAATTTCACACCGATATCAAAGACAGTGCCAGAAACCTAAAAAGAAAAAAAAAATTGAATTTTAAATTGAAAATTGGTCTTACATTTTGGACACAGTAGTCGTGGACGATGGAAAGGAGCTAACTATTACAAAATTAAACAAAATACGACCCGAGTGAAACATCGGTACGTGCTGTTAGTGATATATATATACCTACAACAGAGAGAGATGGCTATTTGAAATGTTATGTAATTTTAATTAACATATACATTAATATAAATTGTTTTTTCTTACAGTTGGGATATCATATAAAACCAGATCAGATGCAAGTCATGAATGCTATTTTGATTATAGTTTTTATTCCAGTGTTTGATTATGCTGTATATCCATTATTCAGCAAATGCAATTTATTGAAAAAGTAAGTTTCCATTTAACTGTCTAGTTATTATAATTTGTTTTTATTAAAATTTTATGGGCAATTATTCCATATTTATAAGTAAATGTATATTATTATATGCTTTTATATTTTTTGAAAGAATTTTTATAAAACAAATCTGTTATATTTTAATTACAATCAAAATATTGTATTTTTCATTTACTGGAAATAAAATATAATTTCGATTAAGCTATTAAAATGCAACCCATTCATTTATTTTTAAGTTAATATTTAAAACTTATTCAGGAAAATTATATAGTTAAGATAATTAAAATTATTAACAAATACTGATATTATGACATTTACTGAAAGTTGGAATGAATTATCAAGCCTTTCAGTGAACTTTTGAATCATTGGAGATTATTTTTTTATTAATTTTGAACTGAATAAAACAGTTTATTGTTTGTTCAATTGAAATTATTTTCGAAACTTTAAAAAAAAATCTTTTGTGATTTCTAGTTTTAATTATCGAAAAAAAAATTGTTGTTCAAATAAATTCTAAATAAAATAAATGCATTTATTATAGTTAATTACTAACCCAAAAAGTAATTAAAAAATTTAATATTTAAAAAGAAATAGTACAAATTTATTTCAGTTTATTAATGTCTTCAGTATTTTTTTAATTCAAAAATTTGTGCATTTCTGTTTATAAGCAAGAATATTTTATCAGTAGTAAAATGTGAAGTATTTAAAAATAAACATGATCGGTTTATGCAACGTGTTTAAAAACAGTTATGTAATTTATTATCATTAAAAAAAAAGATGAATAACAATCATTGTAATGTATATCTGTAATTTTTTTAGCATATATATTTTGGAAAGTAAATCATTTGAATTGTTTTTTATTTATTTTTTTTATTTTTGTAGACCTTTACAAAGAATAGCTGTAGGCGGTTTTATATCAGCCTTGTCTTTTGTGTTTGCTGGATTTATCGAATTAGGCCTGGAGGTAAATTTAAATAATAGGAGTCTGCTGTAGTATTACATTAATATTGTATTTATTTTTAAATAATCGACACAATTACTGACATTATTATTAAGTTTAACTATTTTAATTTCAATGCAATTTTAATTAGGCAAAATATAAAATTTTGCTGAAACATGGTAGTAATTTCTTTTTACTGGAGTATTGTAAAATAATATTAATTGCTCAGAAAAATATTTCTTAAATACTTTTAAATTTAGTCACAATACTGTGTAAATAATCATCTAATCATTTATGTATTGTTTTTTAGAGTAGCTATCCAGTTTTCCCTGGACCAGGATTAACTGAACTTACAATTATAAACAATTCACCTTGCAACCTCCAATTAACACCAGGAAGTTATCCTGAAATGAAAATAAATGCTTTTGAGGTAAATAATAGTGATCTTTTGAGCATTCAAAAACAGATTAATATATAGCAGACAAAGACCTTTTAAAAAATTACTCTACTCTATTTTAATTTAATATTATAAAAATCAATCAGTCTATAAATATATGTAGTATATTAATGTCATGCAAATATTTCAGTTTTCAACTTTAAAGGACATTGAAATGGGCAAAGAAATGACATGGGAATTTAATCCAGTAAACTGCTCAGCAACCAAATCCAGTCATCTTCTCAATACTAGTTCTCCCATAGAGTCAATGATGATATTTTTAAACGATGATGGTTTGCAGTATATAAAGGTGAAATAATTGTTTCATACATATTTGTGTTATTTGTTATGCACCTTTAGTAGCTGTTTTATTAATATGTATGATATTTGTAATATATTAAGTATAATTATTAATTTTTCCTAGACTGAAGATAGTAAAAACAGAACAGAAGATGGTGAACCACAAATAAGACTGTACTTTTCAACTGATTTTAAGTTTTCTTCTAATGAATCTTCATTTAAACTTGAAAGCACAATTAAAGAAACATTTTTGATTCCCAATATTACAGATAAATTTTCCCAATCTGGTGTTACTGAATATCACAAAATACCACCTGGAAGGTATTACTTTATTACTTGAATAATATTTTTTCTATTTAAAATAACTTCTACAAAATTATTTCAACAAAACTATCTTGCTATTCAGGTACAACTTATACCTTCCTTTGAATGAAACTGCACATCAACAGGAGCCAATTGGTGACGTAACCTTGAAATCTGCAGGCATTTACATAGCTATTTTACGTCAAACATCATCATTAAACGACACAGTAAGTTATAAGTTCATAATCTGAATTCTGATATACTTTCTTATAATGTATATTATTTCAGTTTGTTATCAGCTGAATCTAAAATTCTTTATTAAAATGCATAGCTCTATGGATATTTATATTTAAAATTTAATTTATTTACTTTGTATCGATATTTTTTATAAATTAAGAAATTAACTATACTTTAATAAATACGTACGAATAAAAATTGCATACACCACTTAAAGCTATAACATGCAATATTATGTACATAATAAATTTTGATTGGAAAATGCTTTTTAATTTCTGAACCTTTTGGTTACAATATATATGTGTACTTCAAAAATAATGTTAAAATTAAATAATTATTGATGTTTGTTTCAATTAACTAATTTTAATATTTGTTAGAATTTAGAATGAAACAAGATAAATTGCAATTATTATGTCATGCCAATTTAATTCAAATAAAATTTGCATGTGCTTTTGTTTTCCATGAATATCTGATATGCCAATTTATATATTTTAACAGAATTTGACAATTGTTTCCATGGTAGAACCCAGCACACTTTCTATATTATGGCAAATACCATCATATGCAATACTCACAGTTGGTGAAATTATGTTTTCTATAACAGGATTGGAATTTTCTTATTCTCAGGTAAATAATTCATTTATGTTTACTTTATTTACAAAAACAATTAGAAATTTTTGTAAAATAATTTTTATGCATTTTAGGCTCCACAATCAATGAAATCTGTTGTACAAGCAGCTTGGTTATTAACAGTAGCATTTGGAAATCTCATAGTTATGATTATAGCTAAACTAAGTTTATTTGAAAAAAAGGTAAATTTTAAGTAATTTATTTTTTATTTCTATAATACTAAAATTAGGATCTATAAAAGAAATACTATGAATTTAAATTTTGTTAAAGATGTGTATTACAAAAATTAAATGCAATGCAAGTTATTTTATTTCTTAACAAAATAGAAGATTTGTACATAATAATTATTGATCATATTTTATTTCAATAATTTTTCATAATGTTAAAATGTGTAGTTATTTAAAAAAATGTAAAGATATAGGTAAAGAATGTTTCTTTTTACTTCTAAAAGTTTTTGTCAATACTCATATGATATTTTTATTAAAAATGAATTTTTCTTTTTAGTCTTATGAACTTTTTATGTTTGCTGTGTTGATGGCCTTGGACATGTTAGCTTTTTCGGTGATTGCATATTTTTACAAGTATGTAAATAGCGGTGATGATAATGTATCGAAATCAGTTCTAAATGGAAAAGACAATAAATCCTATGAAGAAGAAACAGATTTTAACAAATGAAATTGTAAATATTTTGTACATTACAATAATGAAAAGTTATTTTCTCATAAAAAAATTATTATTCATATTATAATTTTAGGACAATTGAAAGCAATTAAAAATTATTATTGCTGCAATTTTGTAAGCATTCCATTTATTACAAAATGAGATTATTTTGCTATTATAAACATTATTATATATTTTTATGTCAAGTGATACATTTCTAAAAATAGTAATTTATTTTGTAAATAGTGTGTTTTTGTTCAATATGTTTGTTAACTTTTATAAAATGTACAAAAATATGTTTAATAAAGTTTTATTTTAGTTGTGTACACTTTTAATCTATTTAGTAAAGAGATAAAATTCCTACATGCAATAATAACAAAAATGTATTTAATATTCACTTGCCAAATACATGACAAAATTTCTATGTATTAATGCAAAAATAAATCAAAGGTATTTTCAAAAAATGACAAATTTAAATTTGTACAATGAACTGAAAAAATCAAAAGCATTAAATTCCAAGAAAAATTAATTTTAAAACATCATTATTATACAATGTATAATAATGCATATTTAAATCTGATAGAAAAAAATATAAACTTTACATTTTTCCACATTTAATCTTCATAGAAACATGCTTAAGTACTGAAAATTATATATATTATTATGACTCTAATATAGTACACCTGAATTGGGATATCAAAAATAATTTTTTAAACACATAACTTAAATTATGATTTCTTTTATAATCTGAAATTTAAGTTAAGAAAATTCTGAGAATCATATAACTGATTGTACATAAACTGAAGAAAACAACAGCTTGAATTACTTTAGGTTTCATTTTTTAAGTGAAATTAAAATTTACAGACTAAAATTCATTATATGCACAAAGAAATCTTAATGAATTTAATTGTTTTTCATTATTTAGCCTCCATCAGATTTAGATCAATTCCATCATGCAAAACAGGTTCAGATGTGTTGAAACATTCTTGATTCAATATATTCTAGTAACTTTAAATATTCAAATTATTAAATAAATAATTAATATGTAATAACAATCCCAATATTATTTCAATAGTAGTATTAAAAGTAAACATACATTTAAAAACTATTATACAAAATATAATTTCTTACTAAAATATAAAAATAACTATGGTTAACTCATAATTATAATAATAATGAAGAATTAAATAAATTATACATACAAAAGAATACTTAATATTTCCAACTTTTTGCACCAACAGTTACATCAAAAAGAGCAGGTTGATGAAATTGGCCCCTGCAATCAATTAAATAATAAAACCATCTGTTCTTAATTTTGATTGGTATATATGATGTAGCTTGATCACGAGTCACCACACAAGTCAGTTGTTGAAGAGGAACTTTGAATTCTTTAGTTTTTCCAAATGAACCATAAGTAACAAATGAAGCTGTTCTACCTCCTTTACACAAAGTTATCAATTTTATCATCCTTGATGGTAATTTATAACAAATGAATGCAGTTAGGAACCCTAAAAAGAAATTTAAACAGATTAATAATGTGAGTTAATTTCCTGTGGATGTTTTAAAGGTTTAAAAAAAATAACCGATTAAAGAAAAGTAAATCATTTAAAATTTTTAAACTTGAAAAAGTAAAAAAATTAAACTTTGTGAAGATCTGAATGATGTACTTTCTATTTTATTTCAATTAATTTTCATAATTTTTTAACAGCAAATTATATTTCAATAATTGTATTTTGACAAATTATGAAAACAGTTAAAATATTTGAAAAGCCTGCATATAGAGCAGTAAAATATTTTATATCAAAATTATAATTGTTTCATCACTTATTTATTTTTGAATATCCATGTTCCTTCATCTAAAATAGAGAAAAACTGGTTAAAGTTAACATAATCCTTGCATAATACTTTGATTACAAAAATATTAACCAATTTACATCATTAATCAATAATAGATTATGAACTTTCTTCTTTGAAAAAAGAGAGAGAGACCAAGCCAGTAAAATTAAACATAAACTTAAAGAAAGGAATTTTCTAATTTTTAATTCTTTAGTTTTGGTAAATTAATTAATGGCAGTAAGTTTCTATAATTCATATAAATAATTTAGTAAAAAATTACAGGTCTGTTATGAGAAGCAGTAATGCACACACACACAAAATTTGTATTAATAAAAATTATTGTAAATTATGCAAAATCTATAGCTCATACACAAATATTCTTTCATCATAACTCAGCTAGGCTGATCATGATAATGAAACTTATTAGGCTTCTATATAATAAATTTACAGTACAGTTATATTTTAATATCTTATTCAAAAATACCCAATTTTATAATAAAATTAATATATAAATTAACACTTAACATGTAAATGAATATAATGATGCTAATATTACAATTCAGCATTTTTTTATATATTTACTTATAAAATAAATAATCTATCATTGTACATATATTTTAAATAAACACAATTCTTCATGCATATGCAAAATATTACCATATGATAAAATCAATGACAGCATGCAATTCATATAATTTCAATTTCTTAATAATTGAATAAACTTTTTTCATAATAAAATACTAATGAAAATATTTTGTTCTTTTTCTTTCACAACTAGAAGATATATGTATATATAGATATATAATTATTACTTAAATAATTATAATTATTTATTATTTTCTGTTTGCTATTAAGATTTTGACAAAATACTATTGAGAAAATGTATAAATTCTACGGAACTTAAACTGAATGTTACTAAATAAATATAAAAAAATAATAAAACAGAAAATTAATTTACATTATAAGTGCTATTACATATACAATCAACATTATAGAAAATCCTAAAGCTTTTACACTGTACATGTTACATTTTTTAATTACATTTAATCTTTAGAATATCTGACTTAGCAACAAGTCTTATACCATAAAAGTTGAAAGGGATTAAGACATAGTTTAAATTATAATTCATAATTAAAGAATAAAAATTAATTAACTCTGGAATGGAATCCTTTGTATATTCACAGGCAGCCAAAGTTCCATTCAATATTTCAAAATTAGACCACAGATTATAGATAAAATTAGTTAAAATTATATCACAAAATTATCTTATATTGCTTGGAAAGTTCAGTTAATAGGTGGGTTTCATCAGATATTTTTGTTATACCAACAACCTTCAAACTTAATGCAGAGATTTAAATAAAAATTAAAATATAATAGGTAAAATTTATTTCTCTAAATCATAATTGGTTTTTAACAACAACAACAATAAAAAAAGGGGGGGGGGAGAGTATATACTAATTAATGGAAGTATAATATTATTAATAATCATCTTATAACCTGGTATAAGATGACTATTTAAGTTTAGAAGTGGTCAGGTGTGAAGTTTGTGGTTTGCAAATAGCTTAATAATCCAGTACCAATGAAATGAATTACATTTACTTAAGTAAGATATGCTGAATTACAATACATAAAATGTCTTTTTGCAAATCTAAATGAATTTGGTATTAGAGAAAGATATTCAATATTATGAGATATTTTAAAGGGCCTATCCACATATTTTGAAATAAGTTTTGATAAGCAAAATAAGTTTTGTATAATAGATTAATGGTCACAAAATGTCTGTCTGTAATTTGTTTGAAATACATATATATATATATATGTAAGTCATGATAAGAATGCTGGTCAAAGTAGTAGAATCCACCTCTCAATATTTTAAGAGAAAATAGATTTAAACACTTTTACCCTGTGATGTGACTGTGACTACCTCACTACTCTAAAGCGATCTTATGAAATGGTGGTTAAAGTGATGAAGTGACACAAAGAAAACAAGTTCTACTCTTTGTAGTTTCTTTTCCTTTTTAATTTCTTATATTACACTACTTATACAGAAAAATTGATAAGTAGTTTTACTAGAAACATATATTTTTTTATTAGTGCATAATTAGATTTGTCATCAAATATTAAGTTTTTTCAAAATACATACATTTTTGGAAAATTTTTTAAGCAGTGTTGCAAATGAATATGAGATATATAAAAATGAGATTTATTTTTGAGATTGTAGGAAAAGTAAATATGCATTTATTCAATATACCACTTATTGATTTTATGATCAATATTAGTTATTATATGGGAAAGTATTTAATTACCTAATTATCAAGTATTATAATCAGTAAAAATATTGCAAAAGCCAAATTGATTTTCATAATAAAAAATAAAATAAATATTTCCAGGGCATCTAGAACGCTCATCAAATTTTGCATTTTTTTTTTTTTTTTTTTCATTGAGAGATTTTTGAGTACATCAACTGAGAAATAGAATTTGTTCCCATTTATGAAAATTCATTTTCTTCTCTTTTTCAAGGCTCACAAACTTTCTCATTCCATATTTTATTGTTCTTCAATTCATTTTGTTTGTTTCTTCCTTCCTAGTAACTTTTGTTTGTATACTGCAATTCCTTGTAAATCATTCCAAAGATAATTCTAATTGAATTTTCTGTTCAAATAAATTATTCTGTATCCATATCCAAAATTTTAAATCTATTTTCTTTTCTTTCAATAGAAAGTGATCATTGTATTCTGATTGCTACAATCATGAATATTTCTCCAGAAAAATTGAATATGAAAAAATAAAATTAGGCAACAATAAAAAGTTAGATTTTTAGCAGGGTTTATTTTCATATAAGCTAAAATAAAAAATATATATAAATGAAAAAAGAAAATAAATAAAGGTATATTTCTAGTAGTAATATTTATCACTTCATATAATTTTTTACTATACTGCTTATAATGAACAAAATATAAAGAATTACATGAAAAAAAACAAAAAAAAAAACAATATAGTGCAAAATTTACTCACTTTGGTTTGCTAACAAGTGCTTTTGACCAATATACAATGATATTATATGTTTAAGCACTGCTTTAATTGACCTACCAAATGAGCATGTTTCATTATTTTTGATCTCAAGGTAAATAGCTTTGCCATTCTAATTATGAATTTATCTTGATGCAATCATTCAACTTTTAACCTCCATACCTCAATGATAAAATGTGATATATATTCCATTTCATGTGAACTAATGAAATCTAAGTCTCAAAACATATTATTCACAAAGTCTTGACAATTTATTCACCAATTCAGTACAGTAGCACATGCCATGATATGGACAGAAGGCATATTTGAACTCTTTATATAGGGAGTAAAATGAGGAGAGAGAGAGAAAAATATCCTGAAAATGCCACAATATTCAGTGGAAATGAGTTTTCAATTACATAATCTATTTAAATGATTATGTGTAAAAAATACACGAGCTTTAATAATTAATATTTTAGATATTTCTGTTCCCATTTATTATATTTAATTTTAGAATCTATGTTCAGATTTTAATTTTCATAATTCTAAATATATTATTTTCATTATGTTACATCTATAATTCCAGATTTTAATTTCCATAACCTAGATTAGGACTTAATTTTCATATATACAGTTATTATTTTTTCCTCTTTTAATCATACATAAAAACGTTTGATTTTATATTTTCTACTCCAATACTTTCTTTTTCTTCAATAATGAAGAATCACGGCCATAATGGCAGTTTCTCTGAAATCCATCTCACAATTATAGCTAATGCAAAATTATTCACAAAATGATCAAACGAAATAAAAATAAAACTTCTTCCACGCCAAGTGAGCAATGATGTAGATTCTGCAGATAACAAAGCAGTCTATGGTTACATGACTTTTCACGAGTGCAAACATGTTCGACAAATAATATGCCATCAGAAACATTTTGTTTGTGTGGCAAGATTGCTTGATGAAATGATTGATAATTGAAAGTAATGGAACAAATTTGTGTCATAGGGCCTTAACTGTATAGGAATTTTTAAAATTCACATCATAAAGATAAATAAATAACCTTTATTCATTAAATATTCCTTGGCTCCAACAATGAAACCTTTATAAAGCACTGTTTTCTATTTAAAAATATATATAAATTACATAAGAATTTATATTTCAAGTACATATATATCTGGCAAACACATTTAAAATTTAAGATATATTTTAATAGATTCTTTCAGTTATTTTTAAAGAGATGCAATAGATACAAACAAACTAAAAAAAAGTTTTTAAAAATACAGACAATTGGTGAACAGACAAGTACTTCAAATAAGATTTGTTATTTAAATTCGTAAGATTCAAAATGAGAAATGATACTTAATTTTTTATAGATTAAATTAAATAAACAGTTCAGCAATTGGCACTGTATATATATATTATCATATTTCCTTGAAATTTCATTTTTTTAGTCTTTTTTAAAAATAGAAATAGTTTTATATATAAGTACAAAAAAATTAAGATAAAAAGTTAAAATAAAACCATATATGAATTGTTGCAAGATATATCAGATAAATTGGAAATCTTCAGTAATTATACTAAAATGAGAAGTAACAATAAATTTAAATATACTATACTACCTACAAATTTACAATGCAAAATTTCTATTAATATACTTAAAATTTTACGAATATAATAACCAATTTTTTTAATAACTATTTCTATAAAAAGAAAAAAATCATGCAGAATTTTACCAATGCTGAAGCATGAAACAGCAGATATCAGTCTATGTTTAGCAGCACCTAAATTCAAGTCACGCCACGATTTTTCTTCAGATTGAGAAGTCATATTTCTATTTCTTTGTAAAGACTCCGTATCTCTAAGACTAAAAAATACATTAAGACCCAAGAAGGTACATATTCCACATTGTGCTATACCATAAATAGTAATGTAACGAATCAATTTAGTTTTCTCCAAGGTATACAAAAGAGTATCTTTTTTCAAGGATGTTACATTTTCTGTAGGAAAATATTTAGATGATAACAATTTATATGATGATTTATGTGGAAATAAATATCTTTCTGATTTAAACAGTTCTGTTCGAGTTACTGAAGACAACACAAAACACAATTTCTGTGTACCACGAAAGAGAATCATATTGAAAATAAAAAGAAAAGAAATTTATCAAGTTTCCCCCAAACTTCACTTCTGACACTGAAAAGATATCAAAAATAAATAAATAAATCTCAATTAGATACTAAGTCAATCCACGCACAAGAATATCGTGGTTATGTTTTGTTTATGTAATTTTTACGGTTAAGCATTTATTTACACAGTTAAAATCTAGTTTTTACAATTCTGAACTTTTATTTTAATAGATTTTTAAAACGATATTCAATTCCCGAAAAAATAAATTTGATTTCCTTTGAATTATATAGAATTAGTAAAAATAAATTTTTTTGCCCTATTTCCACATTTTTTAAAAAGAAAAACATAAATTTTTAAATAATTAATATAGTAGATTGAATTGCAGTTTTTAATAAATTCTTTCAATAATGTTCTAATTTTATTGCAGAATACAAATTGGTTCAAAAAATTTTAATGAAAAAGAAAAAACAGGGTATATATATATATATATATATATATATATATATTCCAAACCACTACAAACACACACATATATATATATATGTTTGTAGTGGTTTGGAATCCACTTTAAACCGTAGGTACAGGACTAATATGATCGTAGAGCGTTGCGGGGACATTGTCATTCCGTGTCCGGGACTTATCTTCAAGTTATACCCTCCCCCTGGGTAGCGTCTGTGCAGCCCTTGCCTTAAAGTATCCAAGACAGCTGTCTCAGTGTTTGCCAGCTGCATTAGAAAAGAAAATTATATTATTGCAAAAACATAGCTGTGGTCTCATGCCTTTTGAGTTAATAAGAAATAAAAGATAATTAAATGTCCTTTTTTCATAGATTATTTAGAAAAGCAAGGTATCGAGAGAAACGTTTTAAAGGCTAAGCGAATGCATTACAGTACTATCTTAGCAAGTACATAAATCATATTTGATTAAGGAAGATTAAAGAAAGGATATTCTCATGTGAGATAGGGATAATTTTAGGGAAAAAGAGAGAAATCTCTGGTAATTGTTGTACAAAAAAAAAAAAAAAAATGTAGTGGAACAGATTTTGGGAGGGAAATCTCAGAAGGTGCATTTCAAAAAGAAGTCTCAGTAAATACATACAACGCATTGAAGGTGGAAAGGAGGAGAATTTTTTTTTTATTTTTTAAAGCTTATGCATCGATAAATTGATGGAAATTTTATTATATTATAAAATCTATACAGTAAAAATAAAATTATAGACGTGGAATAATGTATCAATATATTTATATAAAAATATTCTTTAGAAAATTAAAATGCATTGATTTTAAATTGTTAATTACTTACTAAGTAGCATTTATGATTTATGCAATTTTTTTATTAAAATAATTTTCATTGTAATTTTTATGTCATTATATTTAAAAAATTGAAGATTAATTATATTTTAAAAGAATTAAAATTTCTTTTAAAATTTCACATTTTAAAAGAATGAATTCCAGTTTGACAGTACAGCATACTTATTCATCATTTAAATTCTATATAATAAAGATATTTGTTGTAAAGAGAATGTATTTTTAAAATATAGTAATGCAACTTCTTATATTATGTGGTAGAAGCTTCATTTCTCTTGTTTTTATTCCATAGTTATTTTTTCCTTCACAAGAGTGACATTAATTTTAATCTTTTTGGGGTATGGCGTCAATCACTTGAAGGTAACTAATTATTTTTCCCGTCTATTTAAATTCTTTATGTCCATCATTAACATTTCTTAATCTTACAATATCTGAAAGGAATATTATTGTAGCCTTTTTTAACATTTTTTTTTTACAAATGCATAGAAAACAAGTAGAAAAATACTGAATTTATATTTACACACACACACACATATATATCCTTACATAAAAGTCATATTGAACTATTAGAGATTTTTTTTAACAGGAAATGTTTCTTTTTACAACATTCATTAAAAAATTTTTGAAATTTTATAAAAGACATAATACCAAAAATAAGTTGCTTATGCTCTTCAATTTCTAATCCTACAGATGGTAATTTTCCCTTTTCCTTAATAACTTTTTGCTATTTCGGAAACATGAATTGGCTATTTTATGTACCAGCATGTTGGCATACTCTTTTCTCTATCTTTGCATCTTTTTACGTTACCTGTTTGCTGTCTGATGTCAAAACAGTTTATGTTGATATTTTTACATTTGCTGATGTCAAGGTATTCAGGACTTTAATGTCCTATAGCATTTTGTATCAAATTTCAAATTATTACTTTTATCGAAATCTGAAAGCAGTTTAAAAGAATGAATGGATGATAGTTCTTGTCATTCTAATTATATTGTTATATTATATTAATTTAACATTATTTGATTCAATTATGACAACAAACAGAAATTTTCAATGATTCATTGAGTAATTTAAGAAGTGATCATGAAACAAGTCATTTTCCGTCCATATTGCAGCTATCTACCAAATACTGACTGAAACAATTTTTAATAGATTTGTCAGTTTGATTTCAGGTAGACTAATAATTACTTCAGGAAATATACCATAAAGTTTTTAATCAACTCGATTTACCCCGACCCCCCCCCCCCCCCTACAACATATGAGAAAAATTATTTTAAGCCCATATTGCAACCATCTGGCCAAATAGTGACTGTGGTTTAAAGAAGAAACAATTTTCCCGTCCGTTTTTTTACTTCAGTAAATCTACCATAACGTTTTTAATCTACTGCCCTTACAACACACTGAGTAATTATGAGAAAAATAATTTAAGCCCATATTCGAGCCATCTGGCAAATACTGACTGTGGTTTAAAAACAATTTTCAATAAATTTGTCTGTTTGATTTCAGGTAGATTAATAATTACCTCAGGAAATCTACCATAACGTGTTTAATTTACTCGACCTACCCCACCACCCACACACCCACTACAATATTGAGTGATTATAAGAAAATTCATTTTAAGCCCATATTGCAGCCATCTGGCTAAATACTGATTGTGGTTTAAAGAAGAAAATTTTTTAAATAAACTTGTAATTTTAATTTCAGGTAGATTAATATTTATTTCATGAAATTTACAATAATGATTTTAATCTACTCGATCCCCTTACCAGACCATCTTATTTCTGTTATCTAAATACATAATTTGTGAACTTGCACTTTAAAACAATAAATGGATCTTGAAATATCCAGTTTAATTATTTTTTATACTTTAATTTAAAAAAAAAAAATTTGAATTTCATATTTACATTTATTTAAAAATTGTTGCCCTAATGACTTAAAATGTGTTTTGTCTATATAACAAGTAATATAAAAAAAAAATTTTTAAGTCAATTCCTACTTCTTTTCGCTATATTGCAGAAAGTCCTTTATAAATAATTTTCGTTCATTTTTTTAAGTTAGAAAAAATTCTCTCTCTCTCTCTCTCTTACACACTTTCTAACTCTCCCATACACACTTTCCATCTCTCTCACTAATTTATTCACATGTTTCATTTTCCATTTTGTTCCCTCCTTGACTCAGACTAGAACCCAAAATGAAAAAAGTCTCTGAAAAAGAAATTTTTTTCCAGCGATCTACACGCTTCGCCACTGACCGTATTTATTCCTAAATTTATATCCTGCTAAATATCTTTATATAAGATATTTAGCAGGATGTTTGTTTGTTTGTTGAAAAATGTGAAGAGAAATGTTTTTCTCCCATACAAAACTAAAATTAATTAATTAAATTTAATTAATTAATTAATATTTGAAAAAACTGTATTAACATCAAATGTCATCTTCTCAAGATCAAATAATTTTTTTAAAACTTGTAGTGGATGAATAAAAAGTATTTTATTAACGATTGAAAATTTGAACAAAATATATATATATGGAGAGTGTGGACTAATAGAGGGAATTGAAAAAAAAGGCACATGGATAAACATAAAAAGATTTATTTCTGCCAAAATTATAGTTTACACTTTTGTTATTTTACAATAAACAGATTTCATCTGTAGTAAAAATGAAAATTAATCTGGGTGCATTTTATCACACAGCTGCAGTGGAATGACGAACATAAAACTAGCCCTCTCTAGCCATTATATTTGTTGTAAATCTTAGCACGAGCAAGATTACAAGTAATGACTTAGTATTATCAGAATTTTCCCAATTAAACTACATTCATCAAGGCAAAAAAACAAATTCCTACAATGTAGTCAACTTACTTTTCAATTATATGCTATGTAGTAAATCTAAAAGGAATTTGAGGAGATTTGAATTCCGGATTTATAAATATTATAAAATATTTTTTTAATCAAATGTAATTATTGTTTAATTTTTAAAAAAATATATTACATCTTTTATTTTTTTTTTCTAAATTCTTGATGTTTTAATAATTTTTTGTGTGAAATATCAATTTTTTGTGATTGTATAGATAGTTACTGTTGTTTTAAAACCTATAGGTTAATAAATTATTAATTAATTCCCTAAATTACAGCACATAATTTCATGTTTAAGTTTAGATACTATAATCGCCACTTTTCAAAGATTGCACAATAAAATATTATATTAATTTTTTTAGTAACTGTTGCTATGCAAATGTAATTATTTGTTAGCATTAATTTTTTAGTAAACAGTAAATGTAATTATTTGTTATTTATTTATTGTAATTATTTATTGCATTTACTAAAACATAATAAACGTGTGTTATTTAAGTAGATTAAAAATTTTAATGATTGCAATCAATCTAAGTTTATTTTTATTCTTTTCTGTAAAAAAATTGTATTGGATGCTGATAAAAAATTTTCTTATTGTTTTAACACATTAACTAAGCAATAAAAATTATGATAGACATTTACTTAATTTTAAATCAAAATTATGAAAAAGACATTTAAATGTCAGACATTTCAAATTATTTGAATATAATATTGATAATTTTCATACTAAATTTTTCACAAGAATAAATTTTAACACGGAGTTACGTTTTTTAGATATGATTTGTTAAAGAGTCTGCTGAACTGTAAAGAAGATCTGCATAGTCTATGTAAGATATTTTTAGAAATTCTAAGAATTTTAAAATTAATTAAATTTTTTTTCTTCTAAAAAATCCAAATGTATAAATTTAAATTTAAATCAGGGGAATGCTTACTGATATGATAGACTTCTTTTATCACCAAGATTTAAAATGTGCGTAGCTGACAATGAAATACATTTTGGTTCAATTTTCGTGATTCTAAGTGATACTCATAATTAAACTTAATCTAATTGTTAAGTGTCAAACTGACTAGTATTTGCCAACAACATAATAAATTCTATAAGTATACACAATTTTTCCTCTTAATATTGCTTTCAAATATAAATCCTGAACTATTTTTTCTAAAATATATTTCCTTGAATTTCAACCAGAAAAAATATTTGAATATTATTACATAGTTTATACTAAACATATTGTATTAATTAAAAATACGATATATATTTTAAAGGACCACTTTTATTAAAAGGAATAAAGTATCTTTCAAACAGGACAAGATATTTATCAATAAATTTAGTAAATGCATCATTTTATTTAAATTTTTTTTTTTTATGATTTCAGTATTCGTTGATGAATTTTTAAATAAATGAACAAATGGTATATTATTTTTGCAATGAACGTATATATTATAAATTTCTTAATACTTGACAAAATAATATTTTAAAATGACTATCTTTGCTTATGACTTTTTAGGGAATAAACATTGACTTAAATATGTAAGCGCATTGCCAGTGCTAAGATTTGTTTACTATAAGGACATTTTTTTTTTCTGAAAAAAAAAGAAACAATATCATAATTGAATAAAATTTTCTAAATCCTCATAACACTGTGTACAGAGTTATGCTATTCGTAGCATTGGATTTGAGTAACACAAGAACGACAACGTGGGATACATATAACAATAAAGCAGCAAAATGTAACAAGTCATATCACAATGGATTCCATAAAGAATATAGACATATTATTTACAAGAGAAACACTCTTTGTACGTAAAAAGGATTTGCAGTACAGAAAAAAGCATAGGCAGACAGGACTGGAGTGATGAGAACACACAAAAGGACAAGCTATTCAGTTAAATAAAAATGGCTCGAAAGCTTATAAAGATGACGCTAGAATACAGGGCTGAAAATTCAACCTGAAATATTATTAAATAGAAAAAAATAAAAGTGACTTTTACTCATAACAAATCTACTTATATTACGGGTATTTTATTCAGAAGTGAAAATTATAGTAAAAATAGAATTTTACATCAAAATATAGCGTAAAGTATAGAATTTAATAGCAATATCATGGAAATACTAAATAAATTTTGAACGCAGAAAGTAAAAATTTTGAGAGAAAGTCATTTTACATTTAATAAAATGTATTGAAATGATATTTTTTAAAGTAAACACGTGAAATATTGATTTTCTTAGCAATATAAATGCTTCTTTCAGCGTTTTCATTGAAAGACATGTAAAAGAACATCTTGAACATAATAGTTTTTTTTATTATTTAAATTAGACAAAAATAAATATTATTGAATAAGGGGCATAATATAATGGGTGTTTGTTAAAAATTATTTATTACTAAATGACTGAAAGAATTTGCATCTGAAAATGAAACAAAGTAAATTCTTTTCAAGTTATAAAAATTTAAACTAATTACTCGATTTTATAAATATTTATATAAATATAGAATGAATAATATATAAAGTATCACACAGTGATATTTCTATACGTTAAAATATGATAATTATGCATTAATTACAGAAATTATTTGGGAACACTAAATTAAGATTTTGTTACACGAGACTAATTTCTAGAGATTAAAATAGGCTTAAACTGTTATTTATGTTGGATATTACTCATAAAAATGTGTCATAAAAGTATTTTCAAAAACTGCTTTCAGAAACTTTAGGTTCCATGTATTAGAAGACTGATGATGACTGATTGAAATCCATTTAGTTAATTTCCAATCATAATTGAAATAACTGAATATATTTTTGATTAATGGACATTTATACAGAAGTTGTGATTATTTGAATAATATAATAAGAAAATAATTTATTATAAATATTTCAAAACCAAAAATAATTTAAATAGTTCAAAATAATTTAAATATTTAATAAAAGTAATATTAGTATTTGACAAATATTTAAATATTAAATAATTTAATAATAATAATAAAAAAATATAATAATTTAAATATTTCAAAATGATTAACGCCATTGTCTTTTAAATAACTACATATGCCAAGATAATTTTAACAATTTTAAAAATAGGGCAATTTAAAAAAAAATATGGATGATCGTTTAATCAACGTAAATAATACTTTGAGATCATTTTATTTTTAAATTTGGAAGAAATTCAGCTTAAAAGATAAAAAATATTTCAAACATTATATTATTTAATTGCAAAGAATAGCACGTCATGTTGTGTGTTCATAATGGACAGAAGTCAGAAGGAGAAGGCATTTTTATCAATTCACAAAATATACATATGTATACATGTTCTTAACGAGACATTCAAATATTCAGAAGCATGACATTACAGTAACTGTGACCGGGACATTCATACAATTTCTTTTCCCTGCAAGCCCAAAGTGTTTTGTCTGAGGATATAATTTACAGATGAAAATATCTTTATACATTGATTTTTTTCCATTAATATTATATTTTAATAATATTTTTTCCATTAGTGATTTCTTTAACATTAGTAAATATTTAAACACAAATCTTTCAATTTAATATTTTTTTTGATTGAATTTTAAATTTTTTGTCATAAAATATCACTATTTTAATCAATAAAAATTTATATATTATTTACATTGTTAGATTAATAATTAAATTCATCGTACTAAATTTGTAAAAAAATCCAGGATGATTTGAAGAAACAAATATTATGATTTTAAAATGGAAATTAAAATTAAAAAAATATTTTTTCTAGTTCGAAAGAAAAATATTATCATCAAATCTAGTTTAAGAAGAGTTTCGTTGTCTTTCTGCATTTCAATAATATCTAGAATCTCGTGTAGTGATTTAAAATTACTGATACAGAAAATCATTTATTTTAGAATTTCACTTAATCTTCTATTGAAAAATATACTTTTTTTTTGTATTTTTAAATACTTACATTCATTTTTTAAACATTCAGTGAATGAGTTTTGTACACATAATCATGCTAGAGAATAAATATCTACAGATGAAATAAAAAAATGATATTACATGCATCAAATAACTTTATACAAACATGATATGAATTACAAATCCTACTATTTATTATTGAATAAAAATATAAATATTATTAACTTAAAAATATTATGACTAGATAAACGAAACATTACTAAAAAGTCACTCATTAAATAATTAATACAGTGCTTTTAATAATAAATCAAAACATTTAATATCTTTTTTTAAACATCTTAGTACTTTTAAATAAGAAAGAGTTGACTAGAAAATTGTGGTTTTTGAAAATTAATAAATAAAAATTTATGATTGCAACTATGTAATATTTAAAAATATAAGCTGTAAATAATTTCGTCTGTCCATCTATAGAACAAAATTACATTCAGCAACTCTAACATTGATAAAGTATTAAAGTTCGTATGAATATTTTAATTATTTTGTGTCATGCATATGGAAGCTAATATATTATTTCATCAATTCAATAACAATGTAGAATAGACATGCTGCATTATTAATTAATTTGTATTCACAGACAATAAGTTAACGACATAAAAAATAGTTTTTTCTGCCGTTTATGGTGTTTTTCAATGATACAAATGTGAATATGACAACTATGATACTTTATACACTTGAAAAAATTATTTTATTTGTTAAGCATTTAGTTTGTTTTTGAAAAGTTATATATTAGATAAAATTGTTTTTTAGGATTAAGTGTACATCAAATGGTAATAATAACTTTTTAAAAAATAATTAACATCATAAAATTATTGAAAGAGTAATTTATTTATGTGTGCAGATTTAAAAAAAGTGATTGTTCTATATGCAAATTTTCATATATCTTATCTTACGTTTGTCGAATGTTAAGATTGATTAGTATATTACAAGTAAGTTTTTCTTCTGTATTTCGTATAATAATTACTTCGTTGCTTTTTTAAAATGACCTATTTTTAGTTAATTATAAAAAAAAAATCATGGAAATAATATTACTGAAATAATCAAACATTTAATTTTTTTATCAAGGAAATTTGTATAAAAATCCTGAAATATATACATTATATTTAAATGCTACCCAGGAATTTAAAATGAGATCAAACCAAACACAGTGCTTTGAACATTCAATTAAACTGATATCTCACATTATTCTATAATAAAGTTTCAATTTCGCCATGTTATTGTTGTAAAAATTTTTTGTTTCCTAATAATTTCTCTCTACGATTTTATACCACTATTTCGTATTTTATCTTCCGGCTAAATGTTGTCCTATTTTTTGAATGTGTATAACACAGATAAATTTACATATAGAACTTTATAATTAGGATTTACCTGTATGTTAAGAATCTGTCTTTTGTGTAAATCCAATTGCTTTTCCAATATCTATTTGCAATTATTGCATTAGTATTAAACAATCTAAATTTACTAGATAACTAAATAAAATGAATGAGATTAAGTTCAGAATGTATGAAATAAGTTATTAATTTCTGGTTATTTATCACTTGTTGAATATTCACATTCTTTTGTATGTAGGAATTGTAGGACGTTTTTTAAAGGTGAAATGTAGCGTTTGTACATTAACCACAGAGCGAAAAAGCACGTTAATTGTACGATTTTTTTTTCAAAAAATTAAACCACTTAATAATAAGCATTATTAATGCACCATTAATATGTATAACAATTCAAATTACATTCACACTGTACACAAGACCAAATGAAAACATTGGTGATACAAAAATAAATGACAGCCATAAAATCCAACATTAGATTCACATTAACATCACAAGATATTCAACACACTTTTTCATCTTTATTTTTTTTCCCTCCCAATAAATGTTCATGTTTTGATTCCTTTTTTTCGACCATCCATTAAACCGCTGAGGATTTGGAGTCTCTAAAAACGTATGACTTTGGTTTTTGAGGTAAATCCTCAACGCTGCGACTTCGACTTTCGGTTTTCGAAGTCGAGTCAGTTGCTGTAGCCGTCACAGGCGTTTCCTCTGTGACAGCAGCAGTTGATGAACTCTCAGTTGGTGGATCGTGGGAGATCGATTCCTGTTCCCC